>BQNB010006629.1:10224-96762 GCA_026074375.1 Tanacetum coccineum | reverse complement strand
ACAAGTAAAGCTATAAGCTTTTGTAATATGTCTTTTATTTAAATCCAATGTATCAATTTAAACGACTTTTGTGTCGTTCTTATATATATCTTGTGCTGTTGATCTTGAAGTAACACGCCCCGGATCCTTATTTCACTGCGACCCATTTTGGGGGTGTTACAACTAGGGTTTGTCCCCTTCTTTTACTCTAAAGTTACACACATAAAACCTTAAATTCGGGTTTGTATATATAGGAAAATTATTGTGATGGCATTGCGTTTTAATCATGACGCCGTCATGGGTAGAATCGTCTAGATCTACGTGTAAGTCGGTGCGGGCTGACGCCGTCATGAGTAGATTCTTCTAGATCTACAAAGTGGGTTATGACGGCGTCGTGTATAAATGGTGACGCTGTCTCCAGGCTCTGTGAGCACAAATCTTCAAGAGTCTTGGTGTTGGTTCGTAGTCTTGTCCGTTTCTTCTCCAAATGAGCCCAAGTCACGTGTATTTCTTCCAAATGCCCTCCAAATACTAAATACCTAAAAAGGAACGATTAAGTACCTATTTTGGGCATAAATGCACGATTTAGGAGGTTAAACGACCCTGAAAAAGTGTATAAAATGACACCTCATCAAATACCCCTACACTTGGGATTTGCTTGTCCTCAAGCAAATGGGATTTTCTACCTAGACAATAACAATATGAGGGTTATTTTACCTACTCTTCAAAAATATTCTACAACACAACCTTCTAGACCTCGTAATTAAAAGCACAAAAAATATACACTAGCACCTCACATAAGTGTTTGGGATTCTCTCTTTCACTTGGTTGTATAATAAATTATAACATAATGGGGGAAATGGAAAATCAACACTCATTACCTGTCATAACATATAAATTACCATAGGCTTGGTAAAGGATCAAACCTCCACCGCTAGGCGCAAGCATTATTCATTACTATCCAAGAGGTCTATTAAAGGGTTGTGGGGTGTAGGTGTAAGATAACATATAATGGAAACAGAAATGGATGGGATACATTTGGGTGGCTTTGGGTCAATTTGGAGTGGAAGGGTTAGCTAATTATTTACACGAATACACGCTGGTTTGGTTGCTAAGCCAAGACTCGGACGAAGATATACAAACTCTACATCAATCTCTTTTATTTTTCTTTTCTCTTTTTTTAATAACATAATACATCACTTGGGGTTTATAACACGTACCCCTACACTTGAGCTTTTACATGCTCGATATTTACAATCTAACTAATGACCCGATTTGAGGTGGATCAAAATAACATGGAGATTATCTAACAAATATATGGGGGCATTAACTTAACTTTTCTTCCCCATTCTTCCGCGAAATAAATACTACCATGAATCCCAATCGTCCCAAAATAGTATTTACAAGGATAAGGACTTAGCAACCGTGTACTCAAACAATTAACTTGGGTTAAACACAATAATGTACTAAAAGCGAGTACATACAAGGTAGGCTAAGGCGATTTGGGTGTAACGATTGGTTTAAAGGTAACAATGCTCTTCATTAATAGTCCGGCTTAACCAGAAAATTACAAGAACCGTGAAAAAGGATAGGCTCGGAGGGTTATACTAGGGGTATCCTGCACTAAAAATGAGTGCATGGCATGAGTGCATGGCAAGGGTGTGGGATAGTTATATGATCGGTGTGACCATCATAACAATTACAGGTTTAAAACATGGGTTAATCCTAATGCCTCTTATCAAGAAAATCCTAATACTTACTATGCGGTCTCAGAATGCATCACAAAAACAAGTTCTAGAATTTAATATACTATCGGTACACTCATATAATTTAATACCGATCTCAATGCTCCAGAAAAGGCGACAAAGACCACACGTACACATCCGTAACGACAGAATAGACACATATGACTGCTCACTCCTTAACTCGAGAAAGCTAAAGGTATAAACTATCTTGGATATCAATAATAAATACCCGAATTCCTATAGATCTAAAGGCGAACCTCACATTTTTTGGGTGGAATTCTGAGGGTTTTTTGTGCTAGTCATATAAATTCCTATCCATGAGACGCTATTAATACTCGGTTTTCATCGATATGTGTCATAAAAAAATTTAAATTTGGGTTAAAATCACCTTTTTATGCTATGTTTCGATATATTACCAATCATTTTAAAGACAGAGCAAATGGAAAATGAAGAATAGTTTCTAAGGCCTATTTTCCCCCTACACTTAAGTTGAACATTGTCCCCAATGTTCTATAGAAGTACCCGTAAAAACAAATAAAAGGGAAAAGAAAACAAGTAAAAGAAACTAGTAATCCCCTTGTTTGTTCAATAATGAAGAAGAAACATGTGATAACTAGTTAGATCGTCCTCCAAGAATCATACAATGAAACTTCCTAAGAACTTCCAAGCTTCTTCTCATCAAATATAACCTGTAATCAAAGACAAAGGCAACTATACCAAGCATAAAATGTGCGATATAATAATATACAGTGTGAAATTAGGTTGAGTTCTATCAAGGAAGTTAAAGATAGGGATAGAGAATTGTTAATCTCATGGTTTAGCAGGTTTAGAAGAAGAATTAACATCTTCTTAAGTGTTGAACAAGTTTTATTTTCAAAAAAACTTAAAATTTTTGAGTTTTCCTGTAACTGGGCGTTTGATGTCGTCAGGATTATCCTGACCCCATCACAAGTTTCGTGGTGACGGCGTCGCGTGTAAATCGTGACGCCGTCTCCACACTCTGTGAAAACTCATTTTTCGTTTTTGATGAAAAATTTCCTGCAGTCGTTCTTATAAGTTATTTTCCTGTACAAAATGTTGCATAACAACCTGAGAATTAATCATTTCAATCATATGACTCAACACTGACGCGAATTAATCTAAACAATTTATTTCAAATGTTTGAATTTAGTTCTAAAACCCGGATATTTGCCCTACACTTATTTTGTCGCAAAATACCTTTGATTGCAAATAAGACAAAGTTACAAACAAACAAAGCATGATTACAAACTAATTCAAACATAATAAACAAACGATAAATAATTAAAACACAAGACACTAATTAAGCTAATTCATAATAAACTTAAACAAATATTCAGAACAAGAGTTAAAGTATTCAAATCCTAAAAACTATTACAAACCATAATTGTTTAAATGACAAGGGATGAAAATAACAATGGAACAAAACAAGAGTGATCAAAAAGAGCCATCATGCGAAGGGTCAGGACGGTATGCATAACCAGGGGGCATGTGTCTATGATAGCCATAAGGAGGGTAGTCGGCTTCAAACCCAGGAAATGGATCAATCTGGAGGTGTGGCTTAAGGTTGTCGCGGGTTGACATGTGTTGGAACTGGTGGACGGTATGATTATACATCCAATAAGCCATTTGGTCTTGTTGTTCCATCCAAGTATTGCTCCTCCCCCATTGGCCGTCTTGTTGGTCCATCCATCGCGCTTGCCGAACCTGCCAATCTCCCGTACTCATGTTCTGGTAGATGTCCGCGGAGCCCCCAGACCCCTCATTTCCCCTTTCTCCATCGCCTTCCTCATCATCACCTTCATCTTCCTCTATAACCCCTCTAGTAACCGGCCAACAACACTCACCCTCGTGGAGCTCTATGATGACTCCCATCTTAACCAATGATTTCTTCCTATAATCATGTGGAGGGGGCTCACGGTTCAATATACTTACCATTTCTTCAGTGAGCAAACCAAAGGACGGCCTATCCTTGTTATAAACATCCTCCCAAAAATCACACTCTTATCCCTTACGCCCTTTAGGTATTTGGCGAGCTAATAGGGGATGTTGCAAACAACCCCTTCCCTGAAGATGCAATAGAGATAGAATAAGTCAATCTTAGTGACACAATTAGTGGTTTCCTTCCTACCCGTGATGGTCATCATGATGCATCGATGAGCAAGCTTTATCCTTGGGTCCCTAATAGATTTTGCGTTTGTGTTCCCCACCTTAAACCTGTCGTCACCAATACTAGGCTAAAACAAATGAGTCACATGAGTGGAATTGACCATTTCTGCCCTTCTTAAACCACTAAGTGTTGCAACATCTCTGGATTTCCTCTTGGAGTACAAACTAACTCTCCATCCTAACTCAAGAAGGGATATTTCCCTCTCTACTCCTCCCAACCTAAATGTGACACCTTTGTATAGCGGTTCATACCTACAAGGAGAGGCATCAAACTCAAACAAGGCAAAGAATTCACGAACAAGCTCGCGAAAGATAGGCTCGTTGATTTGGAAAAGGTTAACCCATTATGGTCCGGAGAAGGTATCGGTGTTGATGGAGTTAAAGAACGAACCTTTGTTGGAGAGAAACTCCCAGTCAACTACATCCCCGGGGTGATTAGAGCGCCCGACAAGGTTTTCATAGTTCATTTGATGGTCTTCGTAATCGAACAATCCAAACCTGCGGACCTTTTCTTCCATTGTTTCTTCGCGAGATGAGGAGGCTTTCCCCTTAGTGCTCGTAGTTCTTTTGCTCATTTCCTACATCAAAGTTAGAACAAGAAACAAGAGGAGTTAGAGAGCACAAATCAGGCTGAATATTTGGTTAGAGGGTGGCGACGGCGTCACCAATAACATGTTACGCCGTCACAGAGGTTGTGATTAGAAAAATGTTTTTGCGAGGGAAAACTAAGTGATCTTCCGATAAACATGTTCCCAAACACCTCCTTAGCATCAGACCCATATTAAAAATTTGAAAAATTAGAGTCATCAATCCTAAAATTCGAGTTGTTTTTGCAAAAGTGTTGATTTCGGATTATTCAATACTTTAGGTAACAACAAACTACTTAGATTGGTGTCCAGTTGTTCCTAATTTCAATCAATTAGGTATGAATTAAACTAAGGGAATCAATCAATAGAATGGATTTGAAATTGATTAAATGAAATAGCGAGAGTAGGAGGAATGATTTACTTACCGATTGAGGATGAACGATCGTAGAATAGTAGAAATCGAATTGGGGATTGATAGGGATGGTTGTTGGCTGCTTATGTTTATGTGAAGGGGAAAGGGGAATTATGATGGGTTTTGTAAGTTTTAGACCCGGATCGACGTGACGGCGTCACATATTAATCGTGACGGTGTTACGGGGAATTTTTCATTTTGGACCCTTATTGTTTTAGGAATTTTGAAATTGCAACCCTTGACTTCCTTTTAAAGAAAGATCGTGTGTCTTTCCTCCCGGGTCAAACACACGGTTGTTCTCTATACGTGTAAACGAGAAGTGTGGAGAGGGATCACATTTGATGGGGTTGTTATCCACAAAGGTGGGGTCGCTTTGAGTAGGCGGTTGAACGGTTAGGGAACTGCTCGGGTTGTGATGGGATTGATTAGCCCTCTTTCCAGGCTTAAACCTAAAGGTATTCTTCCAAGGTTGAGATGGATTCGAGGGTATTAGTCAAACGTATCTTACATATAGAAGATTTGCAGGAGTAGGAAACGTCTTCTTCTCGAGGTTTTCTAAGAAGTTATGTTTAGCACTATTCTCTAGGACCTTGGTGTCCGGATACCTTGTGATTTTCTTGATCTTCCTAGGTTTATTTTCGTTTTCCTTTATCCTTTCCTTTAGTCTTCTTGCGACTTCCGAAGAGAATTCCATGAATTCTTCTACAATAACTTGCATGTAATCTTCGAGTTGTCTGATCCTTTCTTCTTGGTCGAAGATAAAGTTCATTACAATGTGCACAAATTCTTCTTGACGTGATGGCTCAGAGGGGTGTCGATATATTTCGTTGGTTGTCAACTGGAATACGCTTTCGCTTTTTCCCATTAATGAGATAGCGTCCTTTATAAGCGTATCGACTTTACACTCCAAGATTCCAAGTAATTGCTTGATGTTAGGATTTTCGTAATTAAGGCTCACTTCATTTGGGATGAAGGCATTGATTGTGTGTTTTATATATACTTGTAAAATATACTATAATAATAATATTCCAAAGAGCAATTAAGAAAATTCCCTAAGGAAAATTCACTCTTAAATATATATATATATATATATATATATATATATATATATATATATATATATATATATTATAAATAATATATATAGAAAACTATATATATAATATATATAAAATTATATAATACGTATATTAAACCGGGTAAGAATGATCACCCGGGTCGTTTCCCCAACGACTAGTGCAATTGAAACCTCGTTTAAGCTCGGATTATGATTTGAATGAAAGCAAAGATATTTTTATAATCTATAACTACCAAATAAAAGCAACAAGTAAAATTGAACAATTAAAAGCAATTAAACATTTAAAATGATTAACGGGAAACAAATAAAACGCGACAAATAAGCAAGTAAATCAAAATTAAGTCCTAAAAATGCAAACTAAATTCCTAAACCTAAATTAAGATAAAAGAAATTTTTAAGAAAAAGAAAAATATTTTTTTGATTATTTTTGATTTTTTTATTAATTAAAAACTATTTAAATCTAATTAAATCCTAAAAAAAATAAAAATAGAAAATAATTGAAATTATATTTTTCCTAGATAAAACAAAGTAAAAGAAATTTTTTTTGAAAAAGGAATCACTATTTTTGATTTTTTTAGATTTTAAGATATTAATTTTCTAAAATTTAAACTAATTAAAAACTTAAAAATAATAAAAATGCTCAAAATATAAATCCTAAAAAATTTATAAAAATTAAACTAGAAAAAGAAAAAGTTGAGAAATTTTATAAAAATAAAAGCCCTAATTTTTACTTTTTAATTAAAGTCTAATTAAACTAATTAAAAACTAAAACCTAATTATTTATTAAAAAAGTAAATAAAAGATTTTTAACTAACTGAAACTAACAAAGGACTAACGATGCTAGTCCCTAAAGGACTAACAGTGAAAACAATTTAAACTCAAAATTTACAAAAACCACCCCTGAGGGCTAACCCGATCACACAACTAGTCCTATTTTAAGCTTAAAATTAAGATGGATTTAAAAGTGGCTTATTATTAAAAACTTATAAAAGAAAATTTATAGAACAAGTGGTGATGATCAACTTTAATGAAAGCACAATAAGCTGAAAACCAAAGATAAGCTCAAATTCTCAATAAGCTATTTCTGATTATGAGCTTTTGCAAACTAGCTTAAATACTTATTGACTATATAACTGAATCATAAAATCAACTCCTTAAGACTAGAAATCAAAAATTTAAACACTAATCCTAATCCTACTGTCTTTGGCTTTTTAGGTTTTTTGAGCTACTTTTTAAAGCAAGATTAAGCTAGAAAGTAAAGCATGAAATGGTAAATAAGCTATGACTTAACTAAAGCTATATGAAAACTAAATTATATCTAAATTTAAGCTTCTAAATCCTACATTTAAAAGCTAAAAAGTGACAGCAGGAAGCTGATGCACTTGACAGATGAATAAAACCAATAGTGCAGGTTACTTTGAGGGTAAGCCTGCACTTAGACACTCTAAGTGAGTGTCTACAAACACAATTCAAGCACACACAAAGCCTTAAAGATCCTAGATCAATTTTAAGCAATCAAATCTTAAGTCACTAAGTACCCTGGTGCTGAGATCATAAAATAAGCCATAATTTAATGAAAAATGTAAACTAACTTATGAAATCTGATTTCCTATTGATCTTAAGTGAAATTTAAGCTGACTAAATCATTTTGCACAATTACTTTTGACTTAATGAAGTCAAACTAAGTTAAACCAAACAGTCCTTAAACTTATTGACAGATTTAATAAAAACTTTGGGAATGAATTCTAACTTATTAACCTATGATACCAGATGATTAACAGCTTTCAACTATCTTAACTAACATGATCTAACAACTGAGTAACTAGAAATCAAAGATCTATACTATGCTATCTAATATTTTTGGTTTTTTATGGTTTTATGAAAAATTATTTATAAAACTATGATCTTAACTATTATAAGCAAAAACAGATAATCAAATGCACTAAATAAGCTCTAGCAAAGAGTAATAAGCACAAATAAGCAACTATATAAACAGATAAACAAAGTAAACTATTGATTAAGCCAATATTGAACTAGAATTTAAATGACAAGTAATTTTAAAAGAGAGAACTTACAATTGCTTCAGCAAAACAGAAGCACAAGGTATAATAGCAGCAACAAGCTCTAGCTTATCCAATTGGATAAGCTAGTAATGTCCATGGAGATCCTTCCATTTTAGATCTCCCTTCCAAAAGCTTATAAATCCAAATGTCAAGGAATGAAGCTCGTTTTAGAGTTAAGGTAGATTATAAATTGATTTATTAGCTCAATTGAAAGCTTAAAGACTCACAAGAGCTTATATGAGCTTATGACAAGCTTATGGACATTAGTAATGAAATTGAGGACACAAAAGCTTATAGATGATGACAAAACTTATGAAAAACTAAAAGAGACTTTTTATTGATAATCAAAAAGAGGTCACAAGTGAAATTCAAATTACATTTTAATCAAAAACCTAACAAACTAAATTTAGCTAAAAAATACAAGAAAAAGATGATCCTCGTGTGTGTGAGCTGAGGTCCTATTTATAGGCCTTTGATGAAGCTTCTAGGCCTAAAAATCCTATCCCCCGCTCCTTTGATCTCAGCCAATCAATTTCCCAATCATTGGATCACAAATATGAGCCGTTTGATCATTTTGTGTGTAACTAAGGATAGCCAGCGTGTCATTCCTTTGATGTGACATTGTGTTACTTCTCTGAGTGATCCAAGAGTAAATCCCACTTCTCCCTTGTGCTTTTCTTGCTCTGACGTGGCTTGATTGCTTGTGTGAACTTAATTAGAGCTTGGAGATGACTAATTTGTCCTTGCCAATTCATTGTACTACACTTGAATAGTCCATTTTAACCTTCAATTGAGAAAAGCCCTTTGTTAAGAGTGAGTGGTAACTTTGGGACGACGATGAACAGTAAATTGTTCTTCGCGCCTTTTAAAACTGAAAAACGGGTAAAAATATTTAAACTTTGGGTTTATGGCATTTTTAGTCCTTGTGTTTGGTTATCTCAAGTGTAGTGTAAAAAATAGTTTGGAAAATGACAGGAATGGCCCTTGTGGTTTATAAAAAAGTAAATGGGCTATGGGTTTTGGGCTTTTGGATCCGGGTGTGGCCCATTTAGGCTTAGGACTATTTTTGGACTTTTCTGAAAGTTGAGGGACTAAAATGGCAATTTAGGGATTTTGTCTTTTTATGGTTGACTTCTGTTGACCATGGTTTGACTTTCCTTTGACTGTTTGACTGAGGGTTGACTTTTTCATGGCTTTGCTTCCGGCTTTTGTACACTCTTCCGTTCTCGTGTCCGTGCTTGCCCGTTTTTGACGGTTTTCTTGTGATTTTTGATATATCCGTACATGCACACACAAAACACAAATACAAGCATATTGTTGCCATTTTTGGTCTGTTTTGGGTTTATTTGGGCTATTTTAAGCATAAATGGATATGTGTATTTTACACTTATCAAAATTCCCCAAACTAAACCTTTGAAAAGTAGCAAAGAGTTTTGTTGAGAGAGCTAAGAGATCACATGCTATAAAACACCCGAATTCCCATTTTCAAATCTTTTTTTATGATTTTTCTTGATAATTAACTACCTAACTACAACTTATTTGTGTTGACATAATGTATTGTTTTCATTACCTCATTGGTAACTTTTAGGATCATAGAACAAAAAGCACAATTAAGTGTCTAAAAGATAACTTCATCATCCCCGATTTTTCACTTTTCCCATGCTAAGCTTAAAAATAAGATCACCGTTAAGTACGAGCTAAGATGCTAAGACTACTTATAATTACAACTTGTGAGTTCCTCTTCCCGACATAAATCATATATTTAGGTGTGTGTGTGTTCAAATTAATTTAAACCATTAAATCCACATATTTAGATAGATGAAATCCGACCAAGCTTTACACATGGGCCTTTTGGGCTAATATGTTAATCACTTAGCAAGATCACATCTCAAAGCAAACAAAAACCTCCTTAGCTAAGACATCGTTGGTTCACTTGTCCCATGAATGACTTTCTTCTCTAACATCCCACCGTCATCGGGTAAGTGCTAAGGCTTTTGACACCCCATCCGGAGAATACTAATCGAAACGCATGAACTTCTGATGAAAAAGCCTTGTAGACTTTTGCAAACCTTAGTTCAAAAGAATACCTTGGTTTTAGAAAATGAAACTTTTACTATTTATTTTCTAACTTTGCAACATTATTATTACTATTTACATTATTAAGCTAGGAATTGGTATCACTTTTCTTTCGACGACACATCGGCCATGCCTCCGACAAGAGCTCGTGTACTTATTATGATACCAACCCTAAATATACAACCTCCACCGTTTCTTTAGATGTCACATCGGGAGCGAACCGACAAATGCCCATGTACTTTATTACGATGGAGTTTGTATATTAATTATTAACACTAAGGATTTATAACTTGCATCCTTTTTATTCACCAACTACATTTTTATAGATTTTTTTTATTTAACATATTAATTAATTAATTTAACACATTATTTTTGCAAATAGAAAAAATTTCATTTTAGAAAACCAAAGTATAGACTTGAACTAAAATTCTTATTTACCAACGATGTTTGACTTCATCATCGATAAAGCTTTTTCTCTGAATATGTTGATTAGACTTTTAAGAGTAAAACTCTAATTTGTAAAAATTAAAGAGAACACGTATAATTAATCATTTTAAGAACTCCGGGGAAGAAAAACCACAAGTTATTCTTATAAGCCTTTAAGTTTTCCAAATAAACTTTGTTTAGCATCCTAATTCGTAATCAACACTATCATCTCTTATTCTTTGCAATTTAAAATCTCTAATAAAGAAATTCGCAAATACTTAGCCTATATAAAATCCAACTCGGCATATTTAAAATCTACTTGAGATTAGCACAAGTCTTCATTTACTAATGATTTCAAGTCTAGCATGTTTAAAGTCTACATGAGACTAGCACAAACTATCATCATTAATTGTTAAGGGAGAAAGCTAGAACTCTACACGTACGATCGGGTCAAAAATTACTTCTTATTCTTACCAACGGAAAACCTACATTCGTGTCTTAACACTTATTTTTTATTTATATATATATATATATATATATATATATATTAGTAGGTATATTATGATAATATCGAAATAGATATATATATAATATATTTTACGTCTAATATTTTACATATTTTTCTATCCTACATAATAAGAACTTAAAGAATAAAATTTGTGCTAATTTTGTAGGAAAACGGGTACGTGAAACAAAATCACAATAAGCAGCACCACAAATCGATAATCCCTCCCCAAACTATAACGAAACATTGTCCTCAATGGTTTAAAGCGTTGTCACTACGTAATTCTAAGCCTTTTAATGAATTATGCAAAGATAAACGTGAATCTTTAATAGAAAGGTAAATTGGATTTCCCCAAACAATTTCACACAAATGATTAGAAGCTCGAGTGCGAACGGGAACACAACACCAGATACGAGAGGCTTCAAAATTGGTTGGTTAATCCTGCAAAAATCACAACAAACAACAAACAACGAGAAACGGAGAGGATAGCCTACACCACATCAAACACATTTCTTAAGAAAAATAAAAAGATAAGATCATGGGTGAACTCCCATGAAGCGCTTGTTTTTGTCACCAAGATTCCCTGCAACTCGACTCGAGTCCTCTAATTGTAGTTGTCCTTATAGGGAGGAGTAGTGGCGATCCTGACACCGTATGGGTGGTATGTCCCCTCCGAAGTAATGTTTCACACGGTGACCATTTACTTCGAAAATCGTGCCTCCGGTAGATAAATCCATTTGTTCTGTAAGGAAAAACTTAGCAATATGAAGAGGTCCTGACCAACGAGTTTTAAGCTTCAGAGAATATCTTCAAGCCGGGGAGTTGAAGAGAAAAACTGTATGATCACCAACATTGAAGATACGATTCATGAGCTTTGAGTCTTGAAGCTTCTTCGTCTTCTCCTGTAGATTAATGAATTCTCATAAGCTTGATTCTCGAAGTATTTCGTTAAAGTTCATTTAGTTGCAGCATCTGATGAACACCCGCGTTTTGAGGTCGAATTTACTGCTTAAGAAGCCCAATATGCTTTGTGTCCAATTCGACTGGTAAATACAAGACTTTCCATAAACGAGCTGATAGGTTGCATCCATATCCGTGTTTTTAAAAGTGGGGTTCGGAATGCCCACAAAGCATCGTCTACTTGTCAGACCAAGAGGCACGGTTTCTCTCTACCGTCCTTTCAAGAATACGCCTTAAGACCACGATTTTACACATCACTTGACCACTCAGTTTGAGGTGGTAAGCGTAGCCTAAACGGATGTGTGACTCCTTTTTTTAGACATCACATTGGCAAATTTGATACATTACAAAAGTGGGTCCCACGATCGCTTATTATAGCTCTCATGTTCCAATCAGCAAAAAAAGACTTTAAATTTTTGCACAACTACACGAGCTATCGATTATTTATTTTTTTGGAGCTGCCTTTGCTTCAACCCATTTCAAAAGATAATCGAACTAGCTAAAGGATAAATTACTTTTATTCCTTTGGATGACGGAAAAAGGGTCCCATAAAATCTAATCTACCCCATATGTTCTAGAGATTTCACAACTTGGATAAGCGATTTTGAGGCATTTCACACGTGATAAATTTTGCCTGTCGTTGGCACGTATCACAAGATAATGATCATCAGAATGATCATCTCGATAATATAGTGGGCAAAAAGAAACTGGCATCAAATACTTTCTGAAGCGTGGAGAGAAATTGGCACTTAATGAATGGCCCTTTGGTGGGTCCTTCAGACAAGCCTTGGAGGATTTCAATAGCCTTTCGTGTCCAGTACACACCTACGAAGATTTAGATCGCACATATACGAAAGGTAGTGGGGGGGTGGGAAGAAAGGAGAGGGGGGGAGGGGGAGGGGGTGTAGGTTGGGGATCATCCCAGGAAATAATGTTTTCATCTTTGAAAAATTCTCCTCTTCTGTTGATTTACAAGTTCCTTTTATGATAAAATTTCCCCGCAGGGCATAGTTTTGCTAAATCGTAAAACCATGGGGTACTTCCGTTTGATATAACTCCAAGAGTTTCTAAAGGAAAATGTTCGTTAATGTCTTTGTTTTCCAAAACATCTTTGTGAGGATTCTCGAGTCTTGATAAATGATCGGCGGCTAGATTTTCACTTCCTTTTTTGTCAAGAATGGTGATATCGAACTTTTGTATTTTGTTTTCTGTTTGTTTTTCTATGTTCTCTCTCGAGAACATATCCTACTGATCATTTGCTACTGTCTTTAGGAAAGTGTGTGACTAGTCTAAGGAAGGAATTAGGAAAACAATGACAGAACTAGTTTCGGAGGAGTACATCACCATTACCCGAAAGAACTACATCTCAGGGAATGATGGGGGGAAAATTGTTGAGAAGAGCTTCCTTGAACTTAAAGGGAAGTTTCTAATGATATTATCTAATAATGCCTTCAGTGAGACAAATAGAGAGGATGTTGTGGAATACATTGAAATTTTCTCAAGGTAGTTGGTCCGCTCAATATACCCAACGTAAGTAACAACTGACTTAGGCTTAGTGTTGTCCCTATTTCACTTATTGGTGCTGCAAGTGAGTGGTTTAAGGAAGAATGTATTGGTTGGGTTACTACCTGGGAGGATCTAACAGAAAAATTCTTTGGAAAAATTTATCCACCTTCTCGTACTAACAGTAAGATGAAAGCTGATGAGGTTGATGAATCATGAGATCTGACTAACAAGGAGTTCGCAAATTGGTTGGCCTCTAAATTTAAGAACTATGTGATTATGGATCAGGATGCTATGAATACCTTGTTGAAATATTAGAGAATGAAGAGTGATGATGATGTAACAAACAATGAGGAGCCTTGTGATGATAGAGAGAAGGATCCAGATGAAGAAAATGAAAATGCTAAAATCTTTAGGATTGAAACTGACTTATTTGAGTATGAGACAACCATATGCAAGTCTTTCAACAAATACAATTATCTCTTTCAAATCGATCCTGATGTGTTAACCAAAGACATTCCCGGATTTAAAACTTATTAAGAATACAAAGATGATTGGATTTATGAATGGAATGACAAAATGCCATGGGTGCATGAAAAGCCATGGATGGCTGATGGAGTATGGAAAGAACCTGAAGCTGTCAAACACTGTTTTAAACCATTTCATTTTAAAAGTGGGCATTCGGATTGGCCAACTTCTGATTAGAGGGACGATGGATATTGCAATGGAGGAAACTTACCTGGAAGATTTCGAGTTGGCAACACGATTCAATATCAAGATTATGAATGGTATGAAGCTTTGGAAGACAGCGATCTAAAGGACGAATCATTAAGGAACAAGGTTGCCTTAGAAGAATCAATGAACCAAGAAAAGGAATCAAGCAGTAATTATTAGAGCAACTATTCACCCATTGATGAATCAGTGATCATTGCGATACTACTAACGCAAAGGCCGACGTAAACTATAATCCTTATCTTGATATCTTTCACTATTTAATGCTCATACAAAAGGAATCATGAAATGACTATTCAAGATAAGGGGGAACTAAATAAAAGTGAGGATGATGACATAGGATATCTATATAATTACTTGGTTAACAGGAATGCACTGTTTAATGAAGAAGAAGAAAAAAGGTGCAAATTACATAGAATTTCAAACGTAAAACCGCCGGTTTGCAAAATTGAAAGATTTGAAGTAATCAAGTACTTGTTTGGACCTGATGAGAAGTATGTTTCCATATAAGAATACGAGCATAACGATTCAGCAAGAACCAAAGAAGACGTGTGTCATGCTTACCAAGAAATTTTTCGTAAGATGGACGAAGGATGGTTCGTGACAAGGGCGGAGTAAAGTGCAGAAGACAAGTATAACTTAAAGACGTTGTTGTAAACAAAAGTGCTTACTGAGACAACCCGGAATGAATTTTACTTGTTTTTATCAATTCTGTGTTCCCAGATAGTCTATATGGCGTATCCAACTCCAAAGGATACGGCGTATTACTACCTGGACATTATCCAATATTTAGTTTTCTGTAAATTTAAAACTTTATTGTCAGTTCAGTCTATACGGTGTATTTATTAAATGATACAACGTATTAGATGACTGACCGTATCAAGCCCCCCAGTCGAATGTAATGTATGCACCTATGAATGCATTGCTTTCGACTCAATCAGCAAATCACTCGAAGGCCATATGAAACATCCAGGTACATGTACTTTATGCATTAAATGATAAGCCCACTTGTCGTGGAGTTAGTTGAGTCTTTAATGAAGATTACTCATAGTCTTCCTGGGTAATCAGGAATGTCTTATCCCAATTATCCTTCTAATTTGAAATATGTATGACTCCTGATGCGTGACACGTAGACGGTCATGAAGTTATTGAGAGATACTTATAAATACTTTGCCATAAACCCTTTTTTCTTTTTCCCGTCATCATCTTTCTTTCTACTTTCTTCGACCTGCTGTGCATCTATCTCTAAGGTAAGATAATCACCATCCCTTTTTTAATTATGAGCGCGAAGGACTCCATAACCACTCAAACTTGTGAACTTTCACAAGAAGAGTTCAATGAATTTCTCTCCCTTTACCCCGTTCCTTCTGAATATCATGTTATTTTTCCCAAATCCAATCAGACCATTTTTGATGCTCCTCTTGGGTATGTCGGGTTGTACACCCATTCATTCTCCCTTATAAATCTTAGGCTTCCTCTTACTGAGTTCTTCTGCGAAGTTCTCGAATATTTTCAGGTTCATATATCGAGACTCAATCCTTTTGGCTGTACCAAGCTCACTAATTTTATTGTCATGTGTAAAGCTTATGGTTGTGAGCCCTCTGTCGACCTCTTCCGAGGGTTCTTTAATTTGTGTTGAGCTGGTAAGTAGCTGACGTTTGTTAAAAGGTCTAAAAAACATATTCCGAATCTGTTCCTAAAGTTATTACCCGCATCGAAGGTTGGCATGAACGGTTTTTCTATGTTTAAGACTCCATCATCCTTGCCAAGTATCCACAACTTCTGTCTGAGCAAAACAAACTTGATCTGAATTTTTTAAAGATAAGCTTCCTCCCAATATTAAAGAGAATCCTATGTTCTAACGTCTTAGTCGATGTGGTAAGGTGTATAACTGGGAGACTGCTACATACGGTAAGATCTGGTGTAATGAAGACGTTCACGACCTTAGATCTGTTGAAACTGAATTCCCAGCTATAGTTTTTGATGACGCGTTTACATCTGAACCCACGGTAAGTCCTCTTAACGAAATAAAATTGACTTTAGAATATCGTATGATGAATCCGACGATGAAGATTACACTGTAATCTTTGACAAAAACTCATTTTCTTATAAAATAATCAATGCCAATGATTTGAAAACGGATTCAGAAAACGATAATGATAAAGTCAATATGCCTTCTTTTTCGTCACCCAATCCTACGGTCAGTTGTATTGATGATTTAGACTTCTTTAAAGAATTTAAGAACGAATTTCCAGCCATTATTTACAATGATGCTCTAATGTCTAAATTAGATTTTTTAACTGAACCTACTGTTAGTACTCAACATATCGATGAATTTAATTTGAAAGATGACACATCATTGTATGAATTTGACGAAGAGGAATAAAACATTTTATACTTTAAAGATCTATTTTCTTTTAACGTAATTTATCCCGGTGATTTAAAATCGGATAAGGAAAATAATGATGATAAAATCCATATTAAATAGTCTTCAGGGGATAATGTAATAAATACTGATGATGGTGCCTATGCACAAGGGTCAAATAAGCTTTTGGAAACAAGTCATGATACATCTAATAAATTTTTCAAAACTGAAACTTTTATCAAGGAATTAAATTTTAATATCATGACTTGTAATTATATTATCAAAGGGATGTTAATAAATCTTTTTAAGAATTTATATGTGCCGTTTGGCATCCCATTCGACCCTAAATTGTTTTATAAGGATGGGATTAAATTAGGACAAGTCTAACTTAAAGACTTTTCTGTAAACAAAAGTGCTTGCCGGGAGACAACCCGGAATGTATTTTTAATTTTTTTCGAGTCTCTCTTCCCAGACTGTCTATACGGCGTATCCAAACCCCATGGATATGGCGTATTGACCTTCTGGACGTTATCTAGTCTTTATTTTTAGCACAGTCTATACGATGTATTCATTAAATGAATACATATTTGGGGAAAAGGCAAAATAGTTTTGATCTCAAAATGATCAAATTTATTTTTTTTTAAATTTTTATTTTTTTTAGGCATTGATTTAGGGTAAACAATTAGCTTCTCCGTAACCATCGGTGGTGACGGAGTAATTCCTCATAGTTCGATCTGCCATCGCAACTATGGTTTGTCTGGGAATTCGCTCTTCTAAATTACAAGGTTCAACAACAACCGGATGGGTTTGATGTTGTTGACGACGGTTACGGTTACGAGTTTGCGAGCGAGTGCGCATGCACTTAAAAAGAGAAAATCAAAAAGGAAAAATCTAGAATTAAAAAAAAAAATTTACACTAATTTTTTTTTTTTATACACAACAAATTTTAACAGTTACACGAAAGAGACTTAAACCAAATAATCAACTACTTCACAATATTAATTAACAATGAATTTTAACGGTTCCACGGAAGAGACTTAAACCAAATAATCAACTACTTCACGGTATCTCTCAAAAATTGCTTTTCAAGGTGAGCCGTACTTCGTAGAGACACAAATGGCAAGTGTTAAATCTTGGGTTCGATTTGGGAACTATATTCCAAGTTCACCGGAAATTGAAATGATAATACCTCGATTGAGAGTATTATATGTTGGTGTTCTTTTACCAACTTTGTTAATTTTATTTCTTTTTTTAAAAGGACAATTTTTTTTATGATAACTATACTAAAAAGAAAAAGAAAATATATATTTTTTTTTTACTTTTTATATATATATTATTTTTTTTGGATTTTTTTATATTTCTAACAAGAATGAAACTTTCGAGGACGAAAGGATCTTCAAACCAAATCAACAAACAAAAAAAACAAAGGAATCTCAACACAAGTCCCCGGTGGCAGCAGGAGCGGCGCCAAAAAACTGATAGTAATTTTTTATACACTATTAAAATATATATACTTAATATAACCTTATTAGCATTTTAGAAAATTACCTAAGGAAAAATTTTACTATCAAAAATATATATAATATAATTTTATAATACATATTATTTATACAGGGTGAATGATCACCGGGTCGTTTCCAAACGGACTTGTGCAATTGAACCTCCGTATTAAGCATCAGGATTATGATTTGAATGAAAGCAAAGATATTTTTATGATCTATAACTACCTAAATAAAAGCTAAAAGTATAATTGATCAATTATATTGCAATTTAACTTTTTGATATATTATCGGCGGAAAAAATAAAACGCGACAAATAAGCAAGTAGATAAATCAAAAATAAGTTCTAAAAAATGCAAACTAAATTTCCTAAACCTTATTAAGATAAAAGAAATTTATAAGAAAATGACAAAACATTTTTTTGATTGTTTTTGATTTTTTTATTTAATTAAAAACTATTTTTAATCTAATTAAAATCCTTTTTAAAAAAAAATAAAAATAAACAAATAATATTGAAATTATATTTTTCCTAGATAAAACAAAGAAAAAGAAAATTTTAGAAAAAAGAATCACTATTTTTGACTTTTTAGATTTTTAAATATGAATTTTCTAGAATTTAAACTAATTAAAAGCTTAAAAAAATATTAAAACTATTAAAAATATAAGCCTAAAAATTTTATAAAAATTATACTAGAAAAAGAAAAAGTGCAGAAATTTATAAAAAATAAAAGCCCTAATTTTTACTTTTTGATTAAAGTCTAATTAAACTAATTAAAAACTAAAACCTAATTATTAAAATTAAAATTAAAAATTAATTAAATACTTAACTAAGGACTAAACTACTTGCAAGGACATAAAGGACTAACAGTATTAAACAAACAAAGGACCAAACGGGGGATTAATGGTGTTAAACTAACCAAATGTGAAAAAAAAGTTCTCAAAACCTACACGGAGGGCCTAACCCGATTACACCATAAGTCCTATTTTAAGCTTAAAATTAAGAATGATTAAAGTGGCTTTATTATTTTAAAAACTTATAAAAAGCAAACTAATAGAACAAGTGAGGTTGATGGTCAACTTTTAATGGAAGGCAACAAATATCTGATATCCAAAGATATGCTCCAAAAAAATGTGCTTATTTTATGCTGTTTAAGAAAGTGGGGGTTTACCCTTGGTTTTACATTAAAAGCTTGCTAAAAAGCTTTTTTTATGCTCATATTTGAAAAAGAAAAGGTGATCTAACATGCTTATGATTTGCTTAAATCTAATAATGAAAAGTATAATTGCTAGAGAAAATAGATTAAGGTAACCCTAAAATTTAAGGTTGTGTGTGAAAAATGCCTAATACCTAGAAATCTAAGCAAAAAAAAAGCTCATATCCTTTTATGCTCAGATTCTCCTTATGCTATTTTGATTATGAGCTTTTGCAAACTCTAGCTTTTAACAAACTTATTGACTATATACTGAATCTTAAAATCAACTCCTTAAGGCGTAGAAATCAATCTAAAATTTAATCACTAATCTTTATTCCTCCTTAATATTTTTGGCTCTTTTTAGGTTTTTTGTGCTTACTTTTTATGGGCAAGGTGATTAAGCTAGGAAAGTTAAGCATTGAATTTGGGATTATTTGCTTTTATCTTAAATAATGCTATATGAAAAACTAAATTATATCTAAATTTTATGAGCTTCTTATATCCGACATTTTTAAAAGCTAAAAATTAAGCTATAAATGTGATAGCAAGAGTACTATCTGTTTGTTAGTATGCTTGCAACTTGACCAAATAAAATAAAAATAGGGCTGTGTTACTTTGATGTTTTGCCTGCCCTTTTGAAATCTTCTAATAACAGTGTTTAAATCTCAATACCAAGCAATATCCTATAGCACGTTGGTAGGCTGTGATCAATTTTTATAAGCAAAGAGAAAAGGTTAATAAGTTCCCTGGTGCACTAGGGTAACATTGTATTAAGCATATAACTTTTGAAATTTTTTTCAATCTAAACTTTTTTAAATTTCTTATCCTAATGATATTAAATGAAACCTAAAATGCCACTCAAAAATTTTACCTTAAAACCTTCGACACTTCAGAAAGTCAAACTACGTTAAAACCAAACACCCCTTATAAAGATGACAGATTAAATTTGAGCTTTTTTGAAATGTAAAACAGTGGATTGAAATTTGAGTACCAGATATTACTTAGCTTAAAACAAACTTAACTAACATGATTAAACAACTGAATTAACTAAAATCCTAAGATTTATACTATGCTAATGATATTTTTTTGGTTTTTATGGTTTTATGACAAGTTATTTATAAAACTATGATCTAAACTATTATAAGCAAAAACAGATAATCTAATATGATTAATAAGCTAGATGAAACACAAATAAGCAAATAATAAGAAGACTGATTAAAGAAATACTAAAGCTTTATTTAATTAATATATAATTAAGCAACTTGAGTTAAATTAAAACTAAACTAGAATTTAAATGACAATAAAAGTAAAAGAAGACTTACAATTAGCTAGCTCAACAAGGATGCTTATGCTTTAGTGTTTTTGAATCTACCAGATCCCTCTGCGCATAAATTTAAGCTTGGGGTTTAAAACTACTTGGAGATCCTTACATATTTTAGTCTCATCTTCCAAGAATTCTAATTCCAAAAAGCACAAGTGTTAACTTATGATTTTTAAAGTTATAGGTTTTATAAGATTGGTTAAGCTCAAATCAAAGTGCCCTTAGAGACTCTTGAGAGCTTAATATGAGCTTATTAGCTTATTGAGACAGATAGGCTTATTTAGAGAGCTTATGAGTTGAAAGAAAATAGAGCTTATTACTAACAAAATTTAAACTAAATTTCATTAATAAAAACTGGATTACATTATTTAAAAAGAATAAGTACATCTGATTTTTAAACTCAATATTACATTAAGGCTTTGAAAACTCACTAGGCTACAAAAAAACTTAGTAAGTAACAAAGTAAAATTATCGTGTGTTTTTTTGGGTGTGTTGGAAGGGGTGTATTTATTGCACATGAAGGTAACCTTCTAGGCCTGATATCTTTTGTTAGACGCGCACCCACAAATCTCAGCCTTCAAATCTAATCCAAATCATGGGAGTCTTACATGTTTGAGCAGTTAGATCACCATGTGTCCTTACACGGTAATTGCCAAACGTGCGCAATTCCAATGGGGAGGCTCTCCTTTGTGCTTTTTTTTTTTTTTTCTTTACTGATGGGGTTTTAGTTACATAATACCCACTGTTGTCCTTTGTGTGCTTTCATTGATCTGACGTTGGCCTTGATCATGGAAGAGGTTGAGCTAATAATAAATCCATGTGATATGACTCAATCTCTCCCTGCCTTCTTGTTTATGAGCTCATGATTGACTTCGTACCGTTGATTTTTTAAATTGCCCTTGATTTCCTGGGTTAATATTCATAGAAGAGGCGATGAATAGTAACTTGGATTTGGGCCAAGTACAGTTTTTTATATCTTGTGAACGATGTTTATTCACGTTGTATCTTGGGAAGGAATTACTCAAAATGGCCCTTGGGGCGTTTTGTTTTATAATATGGTGTAGTGTAAACAAAAGATTTTGTACATATGGTATTTTCAGTCCCTTTGGTTTATAGTAAAGGTAAAGGACTAGGGTTGTTTGGACCTAAGTATTGGCGTTTTTGATTAGGGGTGATGGGTCTATTTTGGGTTTGAGGCCCAACATATGGGTTTAGGGGTCTATTTTTTGGATTTTTTCTTGAATGTTGTGAGGGGAACTGAAAAGGGGATATTTAGGGATTTGTTGACTTATTGGTTGACAATTGGTTTGACATTTCACTTTGACTGCTTGATGTGAGGGTTGTACTTTTTCATGCTAATATTTGCTTTGGCTTTTGTACACTCTTCCGTTCTCATGTACGGGATGTTTTGCCCCTCCGGTTTTTTATTTTGTGTGTATTGTTTTTGTGGATTTTTGATATATTCCGTTACCTGCACACACAAATCATAAATTTCAGCATATTGTTGCATTTTTTTTTTGGTATGACTGTTGTTTTGGATTTCATTTGGCCACTTTTTTTAGCATAAATGGATATGGGTTTGTTAATTTATCTAAATTCCCATTACTTTTCAGTTTGCGTTGTGGGCCGCAGCTTGTGATATGGCGGTTGGGGGTGTTCCTATTGTCGGTTGAATAGTTCCCCTAACAATCCTTTTGAGGTGTGTTGTAAAGTTTTGTGGAAATATTATTTACTTTGTCACTAGTTATTTATACACTCGATTTCCCATTTTCAAAACTTTTCTATTTTTATGATTTTTTCTTGATAAATAACTATTTCAAACTACACTTATTTATTTACCAAAAGACATCTATGTATTAGTTCTCATTACCCACATTGGTAACACTTTTAGGATCATAGAACAAAAAGCACCAATTTAGATTAGTGGTCTAAAAGATAACTTCATATCCACGATTTTTCACTTTTCCCATGCTAAGCTTTAAAAAATATGATACACCGATAAGTACGAGATATGATGCTAGATACTTCATAATTACAACCTTAGTGAATTTCTCTTCCGACATAAATCATTATATTTTGGTTTAGTGTGTGTTCAAATTAATTTTAAACCATTAAATCACATAATTTAGATAGTTGAAATTCAGACCAAGCTTTACACATGGTGCCCTTTTTGGGCTAATATGTTAATCATTAGCAAGTCAATATCACAAGAAAACATTAAAACCTCATTTGCTAAGACTTCGTTCGGTTCTCTGGTTCCCATGTATGACTTTCTTCCTTAACATCCCTACCAGTTCCTTAGGGTGTAAGGTGCTAAGGCGTCTTCTTGACACCCCGTTCGAAGAATCTAATCGTAAATACGCAAAATGAACTTCGTTGGAATAATTAATAAGACCTTGTAGACTGTTGCTATATACTTAGTTCATATAGAAGTACTGGGTGGGTGTTTTTGTTTTAGGTTTGGTGGGTGGGGCTTATGTGCTATTGGAGTTTGTCGATTTACATGTTGTAGGCTTGGAATCACGGGTTATCTTTTCTTTGACAAAACACAGCGGCCTCGCTGTTCTGACAGAGCTCGTTGGTTTTTTTTCTTATTTATGATACCAATCACCCTAAATTGACAACCCTCCACCCTGTTCTTTCGACGTCACTTCAGGAGAGTGAACCGTACAAATGCCCATTGTACCTTTTATTACGAATGGAGTTTGTATATTAATTTTAACACTAAGGATTTATAACTTGCATTCCTTTTATTCACCAACAATATTTTTTGATTCTTTTTAACAAAAATTAATTAATTTATAACTCATTATTTTTTGAAAATAGAAAAATTTGGTTTTAAGGAAAACCAAAAGTATAAAACATGTGAACTAAATTTATTATTTACCTATGATGTTTGACTTGATCATTGATAAAGCTTTTTCTACTTTTATGTCGATTTGACTTGTAAGAGTAAAACTTATTCCGTAATAAGTAAAAAAATTAAAAGTGGAACACGTATAATTAATCAATTTTATAGAACTTGGGGGGTAGGATAAATAAAATCACAAGTTATTTTTTATTGGGGCGGGGGGGCCTTTACAGGTTTTTCAAAAATAAAAAAACTTTGGTTAGCATCTTCTAATTCGTAATCATACTCTATCATCCTCTTATTCTTTGCAATTAAGATCTCTAATAATGAAAATTAGTAAATACGTTTAGCTATTATAATATCCAAACTATGGCTTATTTAAAATTACTTGAGTTTAGGCACAAGTTTTCATTTTATAAGATTTCAAGGGCTATTATGTTTTTTAAAGTGTACCGAGACTAGCACAAAAATAATCATTCCATTAATTGTTAAGGGAGAAAGCTAGAACTCTACACGTAACGATTGGGTCATAAATTTATTCTAGTATTACCAACAGAAAAACCTACATTCGTTTTGTCTTATTACTATTATTATTATTATTTTATTTTCTAAAAATAAGATCTTATAAAAAAATTTAAAATTTTTGTTTATTTTTTTGTGGGGGAAAATGGGTACGTATGAACAAAACAATATGCAGGAACACATTCAAATCGATAAGATTCCCTCCCCAAACTAAAACGAACATTGATCCTCATGTTTAAAGACGGGTCTTACGTGAAATCCTAAGCGTTTTTTAATGAATTATTGCAAAGATAAACTGGTGAATCCAATAAGATGAAAGGATTTTGGATTTCACCAAACTAATTTCAAACCAAAGGATGAGAAGCTCGAGTGGTGCAAACGGGATACAACAATGGACACGAGTAGTTTTAGAGATATTGTTGGGTTTAATCCTGCAAAAAAAAAAAATCACAACAAACAACAATACAAACAAGAAACCGGATGTGGATAGCTAACACATAACAACCACTTTATTTAAGAAAATAGAAGAGAGTGGATAGCATGGGGGGTGTGAAACTTTCCCAACACGAAGCGGCTTGTTTTTTGGTCACCAAGTCGCAAGATAGGCTAGACTCGATCCCTGAATTTAGTTTTATCCTTAGGGAATAAAGTTTGGAGAAGGATCGGGATAACCATTTGGTGGTGTATCCCCCTCCATAGTTATGATTTAAGGAACGAACATAGGTGGGCAGTTCGACCTTTGAATTAGAACCTCTTGATGAGACAATTTGGATGTGCCTTAAGGAAAAAAAAAAAAAAAATTCATGTATATAGTGAAAGGACCGGACCATCGGGACCTTGTGCTTTCGGAGGAAGTAAATCGCTTTAATCGGGAGTTGAAATGCAAAAAAGTCATGCACTCCACCACATTTGAAGATTCGGTTCTTTATTCTTGGAATCGTGTGTTGAAGTTTCTTTGTCTTTCTCATTGGAGATAGCGAATTCTTCATAAGCTTGATCTTGAAGATGGCTAAGTCATTGGAGTTTGGAGCTATTCGATGATCACCCGCAAGTCTTGAAGATCGTAGTTGGCATGCTTATGAGCCCCATTATGCCTTTGGGTTCTAGTTTCGATCTCGGGGCGGTGTATGGGACACGCTTTTCCATTAAACTATCTTTGTAGGGATGCATCCGAATTGGAGTATTGTAAGTGGTTTCGGGAGTATGCACCACAATGCATCGTCTTAACTTCGTCTTGACCCATGAGGCCAACGGTTTTTCTCCTACCGTCCTCTCTAAGATTCTTTTGAGACCACGATTCGTCACCTCGACTTGACCACTAGTCTGAGGGTGGTAAGCGGTAGAAAGACGATGTGTGACACATATTTAGACATAACTTTATCAAATTTGTCATTACAAAAATGGGTTCCACGATCGCTTTTGATAGCTTAGGTGCACCAAATCTTTTTTTAATTTTCTTTTTTTGTATTTTGGGAGAAAGAGAAGGGTGAGGAATTGGGATTTTAATAACTTGACAATACTTTAGCATCGTTGGGGGGGTGCGGCCTTGGCTTTAACCTCATTTGGGAATGATAATCGACGGCTACTAAAATATATTTGTTTCCTCCTAGGACGTCGGAGAAAAAAAATGGTCACCATATAATCAGATACCCCATACATTGAAAATTTTCACAACTGGATTGCATTTGAGGATCTCATATACGATGTGAAATTTTGCCTTGTCTTTGGTAATGCATCACTAAGATTTGATCAATTCGGGTAAGCATCCTTATAAATTTTAGGCAAAAAAAGGAAACCAGCATCTTATACTTTTCGAGGGGTGATATAGCACTATGATACGGCCCCCCGCGTGGGTCCTTCATGACTAGCCTTGAGGGTTTTCAAGTGCTTCTTGGCAAAATAACACATTACTGATGATTTGATCCGCACATGTACGAAAGAGATAGGGATCTTCCAAAAGTAATGCTTTATATCCTTGATAAAACTTCCTCTTTTGTGGGGTTATGGCTTTCTTTTGATAAGAAAATTCCACCGAGTGGGTAATTTGCTATATGGGAAACCTTAGGGTATTTTGGTCATCATGAGAAGGTCACCGTATTTAATGTGTTTCAAGATCGAAAAGTTTCATAATTCTAATTTAGGTATAAAAAAACATTCTCATAGGGTTTTTAAGACGTGGTGAGTGTGACGGCGGCATTGTTTTCAGCTACCTTGGTATCAATTACGGGAAGAAAAAAAATCTAATTCTTGAAGAAGTAAGACCCATCTAAGAAATCTTTGGCTTATGGGTCTTTCTTGTCTGTGTTGGAGGGTATTTCATATGCGGAGTGGGGTGGTCCGTATAAACAACACTTTTGTTTCATGCCATTAGATATGCATCGCAAAACTTATCAAAAGCGTAAACAACTGCAAGATCTCTTTTTCCCACCCGTTAGTTGGGTAGTTTGATTCTGCTTCGGTAATTTGTACTTACTTGCATAATGAATTGGTTCTTAAAATAGCTTATCAATTCCCTTTTGCCCTAAACCGCACCTATTGCATAATTCTTGCATCACACATGATTTCTATGGGTTCGTTTCCCAATTCGGAAGCAATGAAGAATTGGAGAGCTTCGGTTTTTTTAACTTCTTTTTCATGTTTGTAAAGGCGAAAATGCAATCTTCGAGAGAAGATAAAAGGAGTGTTTTTCTTTAGAGATGAGTCCATGGGTCAAAAGAGTGAGATTTTTCTGAAAAAGTCTTTTTGATGAAATTCTCCGGTAAATAAATATAAAGTTTAGTGTTAAAGTAAAATTTATTTTATAATAATAATAAATATTTAATTAGGTTTAAATAAAATACCAGCATTGCCCGAGGAGGGGACAAGGAGGGATATTACTTCGAATTCCTTACGGTGGTTGGGGGTGGAGTGAGGTAGTCTTTGAAAGCTCCTATCGATCTTAGCTTGTCGACTTCATTCCTTTCTTTGAGATCTTGTGTCGAAGTACTGATCATTCTTTCACCAATTGAAATGGATTTTTTTCCAATTTAGAGACTAAGTTGGTGTTCTTCACACCGTTTAGCATTTTTTCTAGATTGGTGAGGCACGTTAGGCAAAGAAATATCCCAAAAACCAAGATAATCATCCCATGATGACTTCCATTGTCTTTTCAATCATGTCATGGAAGATTGCTCATCATATACTTTGAAAGTGCCTTGGCGCATTGATAAACCAAAAGGCATGCAGGCGATTAAGCAAACGTTCCCGTATGAATTTATGGCAGGTGAAAGTGGTCTTTTCTTGGTCAATTTGGATTTATTGGATTTTGGAAAAATAACCCCGAGAAGAAGGAAGAAAAAGAAATAGAAAGAAAAAACCGACAGGAGGAGGGAAAAATAGTACTCATTGTCCTGTGTATGTCTCTCAAGCATTTGATCCTATGAACGGTAGAAGGGAAGAGTAGCGGGATAAAGAGGGAAAAAAAAAGGAAAAAAGAAAAAGGGAGGGGAAATGAAGTAATGGTCATTTTCTGTTGCTTCGTTCAAATTACCGATAATCTATGCATTACTTACATCTGTTACATAGTTTGTCGGCAATCTAAATTCGTTTTCATCATTTGTTACTCCGGTCACTTCCTCCCGTTTATTTTGGTACATAGTTTTTTTACTGGGCTCCCTCTCATGGATCCTATCCTAGAGAAAGATGGGTAGATCAATCTAGCGTTTTTGAGAAGTTTTTTCAACTCTTTTTTAATGACCATCTGGTTCTTTAGATTAAACACTTCTCTGAAGTTGGACGTTGGTTTCAATACATAATCTTCCATTTGAATTTTATGAGAACTAATATTAGGGGTTTATAACCTTATCGTAGAGGCAGAGTTTTCAAGCAATTTGCTTGCTTTTCGGGACTCTTTGAAACTTATGAGAGCGGAGGGGGGTTCTTTTCATATGCGGCTCAATTCTTTGGAATTATTTCTATACATGGCCAACTTGTTGTTGTCTGCTTAAAATTGCGTATTCGAGATGAGGTGGAGGGTTAAGTCTTGAAGTTCAAACCTGAGTGAGGTTCATCGTTTGAATGAGGATTCGGAAGAAGCAGATTTACTAACCTTTAAAGATCTTTCTATTATTTCGGGGTAAGTTAACTATCTTGATTTTAGTGAAAGCGATAAGGATCACATTTTGAGAAGAGATTTCGAGGAGGGGGATTGTCCCCCCTAGCGTCTTATGGGCTTCATTAAACTTCGTGTGTGGTTTGAAGTTGTATTCATCTGATATAGCTAGAATAAAAAGTATCAGCTTCTTTCCTAAGAGTAGTTGAAAAAAATAACTATCTCGAAAAAGGAGTGAGATAAGTACGCGTGAGAAGAAAGTGATGCAAGAAATGTTGAAAACAATCGGATCGTATTCCGGGAAGGAGATGGATGGAATTATGCAACTGAAGTCGGAACTAAAAATCTATCTGCTTTCTTGGGAGTATTTTCAACTGTAACATCAATAAGATCATGCTTTATTCAATGATATTGAGTTTGTCTGGTACGAAAATAGATGAATATCATACACTTTTAAGGGTTAAAGAGATTGATCAATCATTTCTAAGCGTTATACTCTCCTTGTACACATCAATTAAAGCATGAGCTTTGTCATAAGACAAGGTTCTCCTGAGTATCAATGGTACTTGAGGATTGGCTATGAAAAATCATGAACAACAAAGTCGGTGGGGAGGAAATGTAAAAACTTCCTTATTGACATAAACATTTTTCGGCCTACACCGGTGGTTTGGAAATTGTGTCGCGTCGGCTAATTCTAACATCATTTTTGTATACTTTTAGGCCTGGGAGATGAGGTCCAGCTTATGCTTTTTTCTAAATGGAAAGAGGCATGAGTTTTTATGCTAGCACCTAAATCGGCTAGGGCCATGCTCTAAGCATTGTCATAACTCAAAAAGATACATGGAATATGATAATCGACCGGGGGTCACTAGCTTTTCTGAGGAAGCTTTTTCAAGAACAATACAGCTCTATATTTTCATTCATAAGGTTTGTCGTGGTTAACTCGATTAACTTGTCTTTTCGTTATTAAGCAATCTTTTTGAACATTGGAGCAAAAAACTTTGGTTTATGAGATGTGTGCATCACGCGACGACAACTTAGCTCAAAGGTGAAGGAGTACGGAATTTTCCTTAAAAATTTGAAGCTAGGATATCATCCTTTTCACGAAGTTTCTCTTTTTCAAATATTGAAAGGGTTAAGGCGACTAGTCTTGGTCTTTTGTGCTAAAGAAGGCTCTTTGATATTGGTTTCTTTGTCTTTGTTTTGATCTTGGGACAATTTGAGGTTTGGGATTTGTCTTCAGGTGGCTAGGTAGAGCCAGTTTTCCTTTGTCTACCTCGGGTTCCTTTTCACCACGGCGGTTGGAATTGGTAGGGCGGGTCCATCATATGAGATACAATCTTCGCTGTGGTAGTTGCCCTTGGCTTCGTTCCTAGGGTTTGGAATGGTAGATTGCTTGGGTAACGAACTTGAACTTGATGCTTGGTTGGTCTGTGTGATTGTTTGCATGAAACTGAGGCATCATCTTCTGAAAATCATCTTGATTCTTTTGAGAATCATTGTAAACTTTTTGAAAAAATAAATCTTTTGGTTCCATTTGAAAATTAATCACCAACTTCATTTGCAAATAGTTATTAATGTGTCGCGGTCATTAGGCCTTAAGCATAAACTTTAAAATCCGTTTTATAGGACACACCTGAATTTGTTGGAAACGGGAAGGTAAAGCTTGATATACCAAATGTTGATTTGTTGGTGGGTTGGTTATGGTGGGGTTGTTTGAATAAAACGGCCCTCTTATTGATTATATCTGGCGGTTTTGGTTGAAAAATTTGCTCCAGTTTTGATTCGAATTGACAATGTTTACCTTTGTTATTCGACTTTGGTTTCTTTGGTGCTTTGTACATTTGTTGATTTTGAAACCCGGTGGTATCATTTAGTTTTGCCTACAATTAGTAGGATTTCTTTGAACACAAATTGCCAATACGGCGGTGTGGTTTTTTGTTGGAAATTTGAATGAATTTTTTTCATGAATAAACAGGGGAAAACTGTTCCTAGTTAACGAACAACTTATTCGAATTTATTGTTTTGAACCACATGTGACACAAATTTACATCGCACTCTTGACGGTTAAAATACGCTCGAGTCGTAGCATTCTTTTTACAATCCGCTTTCTCTAAAGGCTCAATTCGAAATTTATTTTGTCTTCAAGTATGGCGGCCATTGGTTGAATCTCGAACGGAATTTTTAGAACGAGCTGAAGAAGTAGAAGAAGGAGAATATGCATTGTAATTGATCTTGAATCATTTGGAGGACGACTTCTTGAATAACGCACTTTGGATTTACTTTCGATTATGGCTAAACCTTCTCGAGGCATCTTATCTAGAAAATTGCCACCCGCGGCGGAATCTAAGGCATCTTGATCATTGGTATTCAAGGAATTGTAAAACGTATCAAGTTGATGTAATTCCGAGAAACCATGATGAGGACATTGACGAAGAAGTCCTTTAAAACGTTCCCATGCTTCGTTGAAAGTTTCGTTTGGTTTTTGGTAAAAAGTAGTGATTTCATTCCGAAGGTAAGTTGTTTTCGAAGGTGGGAAGAATTGATTTATGAACTTTAAAACAAGGTCATCCCATGTGAGAATTGATCTAGGAGGTTCCTTATCTAGCCAATCTCGGGCTTCACCGTCTAGAGAGAAAGGAAAAAGCAAAAGCTTAATCGAAGTGTTCGGAACTTCGGGATGTCTAAACGTTGAAGTGACTTTGTTGAAAAATCGAAGGTGATTATGAGGGTCTTGTCTACCCGTGAACTTATTACTTTGCACAAGATTAATCAAAGGTTGTTTAAGCTCAAAATTGTTTGCATTTATCGGTGGAACAACTATTGCATCTTCGTATCCCTCGATGGGAGCTTGTAGCATTTGAGCCATGGTACGATTGTCGGCCATTGGAAACTCGGGTTCCTCAACAATAACCGTTGTTAATTGTTGTTGTCGACGATTTCGATTACGAGCTTGAGATCGAGTGCGCATGCACTAAAAATAAAGAAATTAAAAAGCAAACAAAAATTACACTAATATTTTTAGATTTTTTTTTTGGTTTTTTGAATATTTATTAACAATGAATTTTAACGGTTCCACGGAAGAGACTTAAACCAATTAATCAACTACTTCACGGTAGCTCTCAAAAATTTCTTTTCAAGGTGAGCCGTACTTCGTAGAGACACAAATGGCAAGTTTTTAAATCTTTGGTTCGATTTGGGAACTATATTCCAAGTTCACCGGAAATTGAAATGATAATACCTCGATTGAGAGTATTATATGTTGGTGTTCTTTTACCAACTTTGTTAATTTTATTTCTTTTTTAAAAGGACAATTTTTTTATATTTTTGATTTTTTTTATATTTTTTTTATATGATAGCTATACTAAAAAGAAAAAGAAAATATTTTTTTTACTTTTTATATTTTTTACTTTTTTGGATTTTTTGATATTTATAACAAGAATGAAACTTTCGAGGACGAAAGGATCTTCAAACCAAATCAACAAACAAAAAACAAAGGAATCTTAACACAAGTCCCCGGCAACGGCGCCAAAAACTGATTGTGTGTTTTATATATACTTGTAAAATATACTATAATAATAATATTCCAAAGAGCAATTAAGAAAATTACCAAGTTACCCTTGGTTAAATTCACTCTCAAAAATATATATATAATATAATATATAATACGTATATTAAACCGGGTAAGAATGATCACCCGGGTCGTTTCCCCAACGACTAGTGCAATTGAAACCTCGTTTAAGCTCGGATTATGATTTGAATGAAAGCAAAGATATTTTTATGATCTATAACTACCAAATAAAAACAACAATTTAAAATGAACAATTAAAAGCAATTAAGCACTTAAAAGATTTACGGGAAACAAATAGAATGCGACAAATAAACAAGTAAATCAAAATTAAGTCCTAATAATGCAAACTAAATTCCTAAACCTAAATTAAGACAAAAGAAATTTTTAAGAAAAAGAAAAATATTTTTTTGATTATTTTTGAATTTTTTATTAATTAAAAACTATTTAAATTTAATTAAATCCTAAAAAATAAAAAATAAAATAGAAAATAATTGAAATTATATTTTTCCTAGATAAAACAAAGAAAAAAGAAAATTTTAGAAAAAGGAATCACTATTTTTTGACTTTTTAGATTTTAAGATATGAATTTTCTAAAATTTAAACTAATTAAAAGCTTAAAAATAATAAAAATGCTAAAAATATAAACCCTAAAAATTTTATAAAAATTATACTAAAAAGAGAAAATGATAAGAAATTTTATAAAAATAAAAGCCCTAATTTTTACTTTTTAATTAAAGTTTAATTAAACTAATTAAAAACTAAACCTAATTATTAATTAAAATTATAAACTAACTAAAGACTTAACTGAGGACTAACAGTGTAAACAAACTAAACTTAAAAGTTTCAAAACCTACCCTGAGGGCTAACCCCGACTACACCAATGGTCCTTTTAAAGCTTAAAAATAAGTTGAAATTAAAAAGTGCTTACTATGAAAAACTTATAAAAGCAAAGTTGTAGATTAAGTTGTAGTGAACAACTTTAATAAAAGAACCTTGTGCTGAAAACCAATAATAAGCTCAAAAACAGCTTATTAATAAGCTGGAAATAGAAAGTGGGGGTTTGACCTTGCTTTTACTTAAAAGCTTGTAAAAAACTCGATTTAAGCTTAATTTAAAAAGCAAAAGAAGTTCCAGGAAGCTTGTGATGTGTTTATCCTAGAAATTAAAGCTAATTGACCTATAGACATCTTTAACCAACTGAAATTAGTAATGAAAGTGACAAACTCAGGAACAAGCATGAAAAACTCAAAATCAGTTAAAGCTTAGAAACTTAAAAAACCAATTCAGAAGCTAAACTTTTGCTAACTTATCAAACACCTTATAGACTACTTATTTAAGCTAAAAAACAGTTACTACAGGCTAGGTTCTAGGATTAAAAGCTTAAAAACAGATACTACTATTTTTGGTCTTTTTGGAATTTTTGTGACACTAAAAGCTATTTTAAGCTACACCAATGATAAACTAAGCTACCTATAAGCTTATCCTAACCTAATGCATTGAAATAAGAATGCAAACTAAATTCCTAAACCTAAATTAAGACAAAAGAAATTTTTAAGAAAAAGAAAAATATTTTTTTTTTTTGATTATTTTTGAATTTTTTATTAATGCTCTAAACTCAATCCCATCATATACTGTCCAATCACGAAGCATAATTCAATCAGCTAATAACTGATAATTCTTTAGCTATACATATATATATATAATAATTGCTTAATATATATATATAATATATATATAACCAAACATATCAAATAATGAGAGAGTGTAAGTATTCCGTTACAGGCTTCTAGAAGATTAATTTTACTAAAAGTTAAATCCAAAATAAACCTTTCCCGGGTCGTTTTCCGACGGCCGTGAATGAGAATGTGATTAAGTCTTCGTGATCGCGTGATTGAATGATTGAATGATTTTTTTATTTTCTATTTCTACAACTAATATGAAAAAGCAAACAAACGCAAGTAAACAATTAAAGCAATTCAAGATCGAACCTAAAAAGTTATAGGGATTAAAAAAAGCGACAATTACCTAAATTCATTTAATTTAACCATAATTACTATTTTTTTTTATTTTTTTATAAATCATAAATGACTTAAGAATACTTTTAGAAAAAAATTAATTACATTTTTTTGACTTTATTTTATTTTTTATGAATTAAAAACAAGTTTTAATCTAAATTATTTAATTAAAAATAGGAAAACTAATTATATAACAATTCTGGAAAAAATTAAGTAAATACTTTAAAACTATGAAGAATCTAAGAAAATATAAGAACTGGAAAAATAGCTAAAGTAATAAGAAGAAAATAAGCTTAAAAGCCCAAATAAGGCAAACTTGGAAATTACCTTAAATAAATAAATGAGTTGAGACTTTAATGAAAAAGTCCCAAGGGCGAGATGGTAGCAGGTATTGGTTGTGAAGTGTTGGTTGTGTGAAGGGAGAGGTCACAGGTTCGACCCATGTGAAACTTTCTTTTAAAAAAAATATTTTTTTATTTTCTTTTTGAAAAGCTTAAAGAACAAGTTAAAATAAGTATGTTTAACAAAAGGACTTTTTGACAAAACTAAAAAAAAGCTAGAAAAAGCTGTTTAAAACTGACATATAGCTTATTAAAGCTAATGACTAATAGCTAAATTGATTGAACTTTCTTGGAATAATAAGCAAAGAAAAGAATATAAGTTGAAAGCAGACCATTACCGTTTTAAACATAATAAGCACTAGATACTAGGGACAATGAAAAAAAATAAGCTGAAAAAGCACTCCTAAAAGCATAATAAAAGCCGTTAGACTCAAAGTAGTTTTAAAAGGACCTTAAACACTACCATTAAGTAAAAATGAGAACTAAACTAAGCATTAGACATAAGCCAAAAAGACTGAAAACAGATGTGAACTAAGACCTAATAAACACTTAAGAACAGAAATAAGCAAATTTGACTAAGTAAATAAGCTAGAAAAGCTAAATGAAAGGAAGTGTAACTGATTTTGTTTTTGGCATTTTTGAGATGAGAAGGCTACTTTGGGGCTAAATTTTGACGGATTAAGTTATCTAAATAAAAGCTAATACATAATAAATTAAAAACAAATTTTAACATCAAACTCCAATAAGTCTCAGAAACATCCAAATTAAACTCAAGAATCCAACTTCATAATCTAAACTTTAATTGAAATCAAAATTCTGAACTTTTTTAAAGAAACAAGGAATAAACTGGTTTTTGCCCAAGATAATTCATAAGCAATCCAAGAGGGTCCTTACTTAGAACTAATGAATCCTAATGCAGTAGAAAGCTAACTTTAACTCTAATGCATTACCTAAGCAACTCACCAAATCAGAACCTAAGAATTTTAATGAAAACAACAAACTTAGAACATTTGATAAACTAAAATCCAAAACTTATTAAACCTTATTTAAAACTAATAAATCTTTTACTAATACGGAATTAAAGCTATTTAAATCAGATGGAATACCAAGAACAAGCTAAACAGTAGAAATAATGTTTCTACTGCTTATGCCAAACACCCCTTTAAAATTGTAAAACCACTTTTGAAGCTGAAACAGACTTTGAAAACCTTTATAAAGTAAAAACAGGATTTAAAGCATTATGTATTTTAAAGAACATTTAAGCAAATGGTTCTATGAAAATAAAACACTAGAATATAATGTACACTATTATGCTTAATTTTTTAGTTTTTTTCTTAACATGATTTAAGTAAAACAACATTAAAGCTCAAACAGATTATGAAATGCTACAAACTAGATACATTGGGCAATAAATGACAGAATAAGAAAAAACTAAGCAGGAATAAGCAGAGAATAAGCAAAACATAAAATAAGCTAAAAAAATAGAAAATTGAACATACCAATGACCTTTGCTCAAAATAAGCTCCAAATGCTCAAAAGAGCTTATCAACAAACCTCTAGCTTGTTGAAAACAAGCTAGTGAAACCCATAAGCCCTTTCAATATTGGCTTATCATCCATAAGCTATCCTTAATAAGCTGAGGTATTTGATTGGTGATTCAATGAAACAGTAATACTTTATTTAAGTAAAACGGGATTATTAAGAGCTTATGAAATGATGTGAAAACAGATTAAGCTTGAAAGTGCAATAAGTAAAGAGACGGAATTAAGAATAAGCTTGAAAATTGACTTGTATTAATAAAATGAAGTTACATTACTGAAAAGTAAATTCAATAAAAGTGAATAAGCATAAAACTAAAGCTACTCCTAAAACTACATTCAACTACCTTTCCTCTACAATGAAAATCGAATCCTATTTATATAAAAAAAACTTATGCACAGGGGTGTGCTAGTTGTGTTTCTTGTGTGAGGAGGATGGAACCCTTCATCCTGGCCTTTCAATCTTTCTTTCTTTCCAAGCTTTTGAATCCTAGCCCTTGATTTGATTCTGTCCAATCAGCCTTCATAGGATTTCCATTGTGGCTTGTCCTATTCATGGAGTAATAGGTTAAATTGGTGTTGTTTGGTTGTGGGGAAGAAGTTAAAAGTGTTTGTCTGTTAGCAGGGTACAATTGTCAGGGGTGAGGGAATAGTGACTATGGCGGGAAATGGTTTTAGTGTTTAATTTGGTAACGGGGTAGGAAAAAGGACTAACGGTGTTAGGGGGTGAAAGGGTAAAAGGGACTAATATTGTAAATTGATAGGGACTAACTATGTTAGTCCCTGAGGACTAACTGTGAAAGGGTTTAAAAGGGTATAGGTTAACGGGCTGTTAAGGTTGTTTTAGGCCTTAGTTAAAATGGATTGGGCCAGATTTTATAATTAAAGGGTTTGGGATTTTAATTGAATAAATAATCTTAATGGGCTGACTCGGCCCATTAACTTGGATACGGGTTGGCCAAATAAGATGCTTATGCCTTCGGCTTTGATTTTTTTCGCGCTCTTTCTAATCCCGTGCTTGGTTTTGTCGGTTTTGGCTTCGTTTTTGCCTTTTAGTGAATATCCGTTACATGCACAGTCATAAATCACAAAACACACAAATACAATGTATTTTTGATATATTTTGGTCATTTTAGGTTCGTTTTTGGTCATTTAAGCTCGTTTTTATAGGTAAAAGGTATGTGTAATTAAGCACATACCAAAAATCCCCCATACTTAGATATTGCCGTGTCCTCACGCAATGCCATAAGTAAACACTTTAGAAAACCAAGAATCTCAATCCCCCTCGATTAATTACCTCGAAAAGTAGCAAAGTGTTTATCAAAAGGGATTAAGAAATCATTAGCTTTGAAAAGGCCCGTTTTGACCATTTTTATAAATCTACACTAATTACCGCACATATATTTTTATATTTTTCCTTTTTCTTTTTCTAACTAGAATATTTGGACTTTCGTTATTTCATAACCTTTAGTGTCATAGAATAAGAAGCACTTCAAACCTAAAATGCCCAAAAAGATAAATTCATCGTCCCCGATTTTTCACTTGCCCTAAACCAAGCTTAAAAACAATAGTCGTCTTTTTTTAAGTATAAAGACGACGCTTTAAAGTGTCGCAAAAAACCCCTAACTTCCACAAAAATCACACCAAAATCGCCTCAAATAAAAAAAAAAAAACAAATCAGATTTGTCTCTTCTTATTCATCAAGAACACAATACCAAAAACCTTGTAGATCCTAGATATCACGAGCCACCAAGCTCTGATACCAATTCGTTTAAGCCATCTAGGAATCGTTGTAAGCTCAGATAGTTTAGATCTATTCTAAGATATCAATAACATTGATAATATATTTTGCACAGCAGAATTAACACATAAAGAACAATGTTATGAACAAGGTTTTACCAAACATTCCAAGCCCTAATATTATTTGATCAGAATAATACGGTTACATCAATGAACTGTAACAGGAATCAAAGATCCTTAAGGCTAATACTAACATATGGCGTCTACATCTCTACGCCTGGAATACAAACACACACGTTTAGGTACACAATAGAACTCACGACTTGTACACCTAAACCTAATAACTTGTATCTCTTTATATAATAGAGATATTAGGTTTTACAAAGGATAGGTATTAGGAAACAAATAAAATCTTCTTAACTTTTATAATTATCTTCTGTAATCTTCCATCATTTGAAGAATTCCTCCTTTGTCTTTTAAGTCCTTTATCTTTCATATGTTTTGTATTATCAACTCAAATATAATTCCCAACAATACGCCGTATGGGTATCTCAGAGTTAGACCCACGATTTTCAAAATCGGGTCGATTGATGCCATCTTCCAAGTTTTTATTACGATGATCGTTTTCCAGTAGTTCTTGGGCTGCTGATTGTATGACCGTGTCTAAATCGTCAATCCTATAACATTCATCGTCCTCTATACGAGGTTTTTTCATTGATTGGTCGACGTCAAAAATCACCTCCTCGCTTCCAACCCTGAGTGTTATCTTTTTGTTAAATACATCAATCATAGCTCGGGCGGTTGCTAGAAATGGTCTTCCCAAAATTATCAGGATTCTAGAATCTTCCCGCATATCCAGGATAACAAAATCAATAGAGAGGACGAAATTATCAATCTTTTTGAGCACGTCTTCTGCTATCTCCCGCGGATACTGGATGGATCTGTCTGCTAGTTCCAAGCTCATTCTTGTCGGTTTTGGTTCCCCTAAGCCTAGTTTCTCATACATCGTGTAAGGCATTAGGCTTATACTAGCTCCCAAGTCTGCTAAAGCATTATCAATATGTAAATTCTGGATATCACATTGTATAGTGAAGCTTCCTGGGTCTTTTTCTTTAGATGGGAGTTTATTTAACAAGAATGCAAAGCATCTTTCATTCATTGTTACGGTGCATGCTTCTTTTAATCTTGCTTTGTTTGATAGTAGACCCTTTAGAAACTTAGCGTACTTCAGCATTTGTGCAAGAGCTTCGGTGAATGGGATGTTTATACGAAGTTGTTTAAGATTTTCTAGGAATTTTCTTTGCTGGGCTTCCTCTTTTTCCATTCTCAATCTGTGGGGAAAACGTATTGATGATGGTTTAGGTTGTAGTTCGTTAGTTTGTTCATGGTTTCTTTTAGGTTCGGTTTTGGTGGAGATCTCATCTGGAGTAGTTGGTTTGTCATGATGGGGTGACGGGTGTTTATGGTATTTGCATTGTCGCTAATGGGTTCGGTTGTAGATTTTCATCCTCTAGTGGTTACTCCTTTGGCCTCGTATCCTACCATTTGGGCTTTATTGATTGCCCTTGACAGCCCGTATACTTCGAATTCAAGCTCGCTTAGAGAGTTGTTTCTTTCTTTAAGAAGGAGCTCGCTGGTTGTTTTGAATTCTCTAATGAATGGCCATCATTTCTTGTGTTCCCGTTTCTCCTTCTCAAGAATTTATTTACTAAATTCTTCATCGTTATCTTTTTTTGGAAAAGAAAACTGTAATGGATCGACAACGTCCTGCCATGAAAGACATAATACGAAAAGAAAAGTATTCTAAATAGTAATTATTCTACAGGAATTTAAGCGAACTACCTGGCGATATGCCGTAATATGGATTTATATACGCTAATAGTCAGCAGGAACTTGATACGCTGTATCTGGACAGAGAGCTAGATACGCCGTATTCTATGAATGAATACGCCGAATACCAAAACAGACTATTAAGAAAACAATACGTGCAGGAAATGTAAACAAAGATTTAAACACACAAAGGCTAAAAATACAAACATAATTTAAATAATTACACTAAACTAATTAATTAATGGTTAGAAATACTGATAAGAATAAGGTTTAATTATTTCACTCCCCGGCAATGGCGCCAAAAACCTGATGTGCTGTCGTGTAGGGTCAATTATTTGATTAACAATTTTAACATTTATATTTAGCCACAAACCCTAAACAACACTTTTAACGAGCAGTGTACCTGGGGTCCAAAATGGAGTTCCCGGTAAAGTAGGGTGTCCGAACACAAGAGTGTAAATTTAATCTTAGATAATCTATTAGTAATTTTACTTAGTCTATTTGCGTGGTTAAACCTATGCTATGTACGTTGACTAATGAATGGGGGGTTCATGTCCTGAGAGACCTGGCACAGGTTTTGTGAAACAAATACCAGTTCAATACACCACAAACACAAAAGAGGAAGAATTAGAAATAGAACAAAAAAAGCGGTACAAGCAAATTGAAAGAAAACTGTATTAGCCATATTAAATCCGGTTTAATGTTGGTTTGTTTGTTTTAAGTGCAATTATTACATTTATCTCGAGCGTCATATCATTCTTAAAACTTAGGCGTGACGTCATCCTAAGACTAGGCACTATTAATCATGTCATAATTAAAACGAAACCGCATAAAGCATCCTTTTTTAATGATAATTCTATCCTTTAGAGAATTAAAGTAGTGTGATCCGTTAAAACTCTAGCCCAATGAGATTTTACCCACTTATTGTTTGAAGGTGTTTTATATACTGGTAGTCCACTATTCCAATCTTTATCAGTTAATTAAGAGCAGAATTTGCCTAAAACATAAAATGGGTCACCATACCGTCTAACGAAAGCTCATAGTCCAAAAGACAAAGACAGAACGTTATTTGTGATCCTATTGGTCCAGTAATATAAGACACGATATAGAGAGCTATCCTAGTATCTAGATTACATTTTTTTTTTGTTCGTAACACTAGACCCAGTTAATGATAGGGTCGCAATATTCCAAACACATAACAAGTATGAGGTAATAAACATAATTAAACAATCAACGATAAATTAAGAAATCGATTTTTAAAACAAACCAAACATTGAACTTTCATTAAGATGGCTAATACCCGAGGGTATTAGCCCACAACCATTGTAATTATACAAGCGTAATCAAACAATTGAAATTGAACGATTAAGAGAGTAAAAATTACACCGATGGTCTTCTATGGATTCGTGATCAATGCTTGACCTTTATGGCTGATCTTCTATTTTAAAATTCGTCTCTGATGAGTATGGTATAAAGAATATGATATTGCACACTAAAAACTCGTTTTTGAGTCTTCTATTTACTATTGCGAAAAAATACTCGATACGCGTATCCCAGATAGGTCGATACGGCCGTATTGGGTTTGTGGGGGGGGGGGGGGGGGGGGGGGGAATGGGATTCCTTGGAGTGCGAGCACGTCGAGAATAAATCTTTGATAACATTCCCCAATTTACTTGAATTACTGTATCTCGAATAGTATATCATCATTATGACGGCGTATGTAAAGCATGGATACCCCGTAATTGGGAATTGGTCAAATGCCATTTCTGAGAAGTCTTGGCGCTGATACGCGATCTCTTTAATGTATACGGCACATTTGGTAAATTTTTTTAGAACTCTTCAATGCTTCGTATTAAGCTCTAATTTATGCGCCTTTTAGCTTATCTTCACAAAACACTCCTGAATTATTGCATTTATCAACTTTAAAGCAATTAATTACCAAATAATGCAATAATTATATAAAAGTGGGCAAAATAGATGGGATAAATAATATAATAAAGTGACGTTATTTGATGTCATCACTCCTCTTCGCCCTACTCCACTCTCCAAGTACCTAACTTAAGAGTTATCTTCACTATGTCAACAAACTCCCTTTAGAAGGAGAAAACCGTACACGTCGCTTACACTTTTTCCGGTATTAAGCTAAATACCGAGTTCTACTTCGAGATAGAACCAATCTAACACACTATGTATTTTGTGGCCTAAATACTAACCTATCATACACATATGATACACATAACACACAACATAAGATATACAATATGATGATTGATCACAAATGAGATGAACACAACTAAACTAATAACCACATTAAGCTTGAAGTCTTCTTTTTGTTCATCACTAAAGAGTGGAATGTAGTTGATAACATGTAAAGGATGATGTAACGAAGTATATGAACAAGAGAATATACTAAAGATAGCAATATGTGTATAAAATACTTTTTTTGTCAAGAGTTGTTTAAAATGAAAGCTTAAGGTTGGTATTTATAGGCAACCTTTGAAATTCAAAATCTGATCCCAGGGAAATGAATTCATGCGACCACGGATCTCCCATCCCTGGATCCCCCGGTATTTGGTGGATCCGTGGTGGAGCTTGAGACATCAATTTTCATTATTGTGATTACCCAAAATCTATTACAAAATATTGATTGTGTGTACATACATAAACTATATAAATAAGATACCTACTAGAAAAAATATTTCATTATCACGCATAATGACATTTTTATCTAGCTATGGAAAGACAATGAGTTACACATAGGATAATCTTATTTGTCTTACATGATTAATAAAACTAGCTTTAAATAATTAATCATGTGTAAACTTAAATCCTTTATAAGAAAAGAATTTATGCCAATGAAATATTTTTTCTTGATCAATAACTATGTTTAATATGCCAATAATTCAAACCTTAAGTGATTTGACGGAGTCAAGTAAACTGTTGAACTAATAACTTTGTTTACGTAAACTTTTTACGAGTAAGACATCTATATTTTAGTATTATCAAAACATAAAGATCATAAATAATAAATATCAATTTTTGCGCGAATATTTGTATTAACATTTTAAATTTAAATTTTGCCGACTATAACCTAAAAACAAAACTAACGAGCAGTAAACCCGATCAGAATTGTAGCTTCGTTTATATAATTAGGGTGTAGATCACTAAGAGCGAGAGAGTTAATCTATTAGTTCTATTAACATTTTATTTAACTAAATTAAGTCAGTTTAAACTAATGTAAAAACTAAAGATCTATGTAAAAACCTAGGCTTACCTAGTACTAACAATAAATGTGGGGTTTTAGTCCGAAGGACTGCACAGGTTTGGTAGTGACTAAAATCAATTTAAAATATAATAACACACGCAAGCAGATAATCAAAAGATAAAAGAGAGGTCTAACCAATTATAAGAAAAATGTATTAACCATGATTAATCCAATTAAAATGCAGGTTTGTTTATTTTAGTGCAATGAGTGCTTATTTTGAGGCGACATATCATTCTAAGATTTAGGCGGGACTTCTTCCTAAAACCTAGACACGTAGAGTTCTGTCACAATTAAACGCATCCGCATAAAGAATCCTATTTGTATATTATAATCCATCTTAGGAGATTAATAATGGTGATCTTTATAAACCCTAACTCATGGAGACTTTACCCATTTATTGCTTACCGTACTTAATATACTATTAGTCCACTGTCCGAGTCTTTACCAAAGGAAGCAGAACGTTATACTAGGTCACCTGCTAGAACAACTTATACCCTTAAACGATTGGTAAAGGAGTCAATATTTATGATCCTATTATTCTAGATATATAAATTGCGGATATGGAGAGCCATCCTGGCATCTAGCTAGCTATATATTTTGCATTCCTAGATCCAGTTGAATGATAGATCACATACTTAAGCACATAAACAAGTATGAACTGATAAACATAATCAACAACCAATTATAAATTAAGCAATCAATATAAACAAACCAAATATTTAAATCTTCATAAACATGGCTAATACCCAAGGGTATTAGCCCTTAATCATTGTAATTAATACAAGAATAATAATCAAATCAACCAAGGTAAACTAACCGAGTTAAACGAATGATACCAAAAATCGAATGATTATTAGAGCATAGGTGATTACAAGGTGTTTCCTATGGAATTATAAGCTTTGCTTGACCTCTTGTTCTCTTCTTGTCTTCTAAAAATTGACTTTTGTGGTTAGGGTATTAAAAATATGATCAAGCACACCTAAAACTCGTTTTTAGGTTTTCTATTTATAGTGTGTGGAATAGGGTCGATACGCAGTATTGGTCAAGGTCAATATGGCGTATAAAGAGTTTCTTGGAGTAGGGACCACGTTTAGTATCTTCCAGAATCTTCGTATATAATAAATCTTAGATACGACGTATAGATCTTTGTGGTTTCTTACGAAGTGCATGCATAGATACATGTATCTTCTTTAATGGATACGGCGTATAGTCAGTCAGAACAATTTCTTTAGATTTCTTCGTTTTAGCTTCATAATGCGTGCCTTTTAGCTAATCTTCTCAAAGTACTCCATAATTACTACAAATCTCAAATACAAACGATTAAGTACCAATTCATGCAATAATTATATAAAATGGGAAAGAAACATGGGATAAATGATGCTATAAAAGTGACGTTATTTGATGTCATCAGGAAGTTAAGCCTAATGGCTGGGAAAGAAATTATCACCTTTAACATAGGAAAATCTATGAAATTTGCCTCCTCTCATGACGACTATTTGTATGTCACTGATCACACCGCTAACCTAGTGCAAGAAGAATGGACTGACACCTTAAATCATGATGGCAAATGGATCGACATCGAAGAAGAAAATGATTCTAAAAAAGTCCAAATAGTTTCCTTTTACCTAAGAAGAGAACCAATCGAACCTTTGTAATGCAAAGCTCTAGAAAACAGAGTGAAACCATCAATGGAGGAGCCGCCTAATGTAGAATTGAAAGAACTACCTGATCATATGTAATATGCCTTTCTTTAAGAAGACGACCAACTCCCAGTGGTCATCTCCTCTTCCTTTTTAACAAAAGAAAAGGATAAGCTCTAAAGTTTTTGAAGGACCATAAGGGAGCCATCGCATGGAGTATTATACCGGATTAAAAGAGAGAATCCAAACACTTATGTGAGATGTTAGTATATGATTTTCATGCTTTTATTACAAGGTTGATCAGGTTGTGCCATTAATTATCTTTACTTGGTATGTTAAATGCCCCCGAATTAGATATTTATTAGGTAGAAAAACTCATTAGCTTGAGGACAAGCAAATCTCAAGTGTAAGGATATTTGATGAGGTGTTATTTTATACACTTTTTTGTCATTTAACCCCCAAATTCATCCAAATATGTTCTATTATTGCACTAAATCCGTTCTTTTCGGTGTAATTAGCATTTGGGAAGCACTTGGATGGAATACATGTGACTTGAGCTCAATTCAAGAAGAAACAAGGCAAAAAGGAAAATTTTCAGCTTCGCGACCACCATCCTGACGTGGTCACTAATTATGCGTCAAAAGTGAATTTTTGGACAAGTTTTATGATGCTTCAGTGTGTGGATATGGCGTCACAACTTCAAGGTGACGGCATCACAACGAAGTATGACGGCATTAAGATATGTCGATCAAAGAAACCTTAAGTTAAAGCCGACGGGGTGACAGTGTCACAAAACCCTAGTGACGTCGTCAAAAGCTATTTCCTATATATACAAACCCTTTTTCTATATACAAACCCTTTATTTTCATAATTCGTAAATGGAACTTGGGAGAGTTGTAGTGCAGCCATTATAGATGATTTTTAGGGTTTTTATGCCCTTTGTACTTACTTACTTACATGTTGGTTTGAAGATAAGTAATCCATTTATTAATCATTCAAATATATCTATGTGTTTGAGGATTAATTCTTTTCTTTTCTTTTTGTTAACACATTAGGATAAATTTATATGTGTTTGCTTATGATTACATGAAACTTAGTTGTGAACTCTAATTTGTTGCTTCTTGTTAGTGGTGTGCATGTTAGGCACCAAAAAACTAACTGCAATTTATTTTGTGCGCGAAGACGCCCAATGAAACGTGGTTAGAATTAGATGAAACCATCATGTTTGAGATTATAACTAATTAAGTATTTAATGCACGTGGTTTAACTATTAGGTGGGAAGAGCGTTTTTAGGAGCCGTTTGCTTAGGTAATCACATAGATGTGTTTCTGACCAATTCACATTTAAATAAGGGGAATACTTACACATTACATTAACGAGGGTGACAGGGCAATGAGTTAGATGAATCAACTAGGGAGTAACGCATGATTAAGTGAGCACGTTTGTTTACCTATATGAGTTCTCATCACTTTTAATTTTATCCATGATTAGTTTAGATTAGTTTAGTTTAGTTTAAAACCACCTCTCCTAATATATTGATTTTACTTGCTTTCATAAGAAAATATAAAAATAAAAAATACTCTTCTCTCAACCTTTAGATCTTAGTAAACATACAATTCGAACACACCTCACTATTCCTCTAGAGAATGACCAATCCCTCGAGTCTTGCCTATACTACACTACAACGATTAGGTACTCTGCTTAGGATGATTGTAAATTTTCTGCGTTTACAATTATCCGCATCACTAGTGGACTGGTATGTTTGACGTCTTGCCCTATAGGTAATCTTAGATTAGGCGCCACCCATAATTGTTACACTCTCTTAGCTCAAACCCTGCAGATAGATACGCCATAGTGTAATGTCTGTGAGTACATGGCTAACGCAGGATAATGTGGATTTCTGAATTCATTTGTCGTATGACATAACAGAGATCAATGAATTGCAGTTCCAGTGCTTTTATGGTACAATTTATTGGTTTCACGCCACAGCATACCCAAGGCTGACGAAGAGACTAAATATGCCCGACCTATATTGGAGACTCGGCCCTAGGAGTTTTCTTTAGAAGGAAATTTATGTGGGCATAACACCTACCTAAAGGCTATTATAATGTAGATACGCCATAACGTAATGCGTTATAATGGTGTAATATGGATCCTAGTATAATATGCGAAATAATAGTGTTTAATAGTTATTATGATAAAATTATTGAACTACTGATTGTCTTTTTAAAACTATAAATAGCATACTACAACATGTTGCATCATCATTCATATCCTTTTGACTGGGCTAACCGCCCAAGACAGGAACGATACAGTTTCATCGATAAAATACCATTCGATGAAACACCAAGAATGTCTGATCACTTGATTTATTGAGGCGACAATGAGTCGCATCAAGTCCATAACATTTGAGAACCTAAGCATCCGTGGGATATTCTCCCGGAACCAAGGTATACAAAGATGTTTTCTTTAATGTATAAGTTAACTCATTATCTTATACATTACCCTACATCTTTTAGGTTCCATTACTATATTATGGAAGGGTTTATCAATGGTCTCCAGGAGATTGGTAACCGTATAAGTCAATCATTCAGGGTATTCTGTATCATGCAATATCTCCTTGCTTAATAGAGTCCTTAAGCATTTAAGTATATGAAGACATGCTATGAGCCAACACTTATGGGGCTTTACAAGGTAATGTGTAAAGCTGATGATGATCTCTGGAGCAGTTCTCGTGACAAAACAAATAAGCGTAACACCCATGAGAATGACGAACAGGTTACTGGAAGGACCGAGGGGTTCTTCAACGAACCAGTAACTAAGAAGAGAACGGCGTTTCCCAAGTGTTATTATTGTTGAAAGCTTGTGGGTAATATTAGGAAATGTTTTGAGTATATTCACGACCTTCATATCGCAAAACGAGAAAAAGGTGTCTATTTTTATAGATTGTTTACTTCTTTAATTAACTGAGTGTAAGAATCTAACTAATGATTACTATTTCTAATTGTAGAGCTCCATGAGGAAGGCACGCCTTGTAGCTTTCAGGATTGCGGTTCAGCACCAAGCACTAAGGAAGATGAACCTGAAGTTTCACCGAAGGCGTGAAAAAATTACAGAAGATGAACCTGAAGTTTTAATGGATGGATTTTAGGATATAGGATTTAAAACATTTAAATTTATGTAATTTTAAAACTGCTTGTCCACCCTCTTAGGGCTTGTTTTAGAACCTTTTAATGTCTTTACATTTAATACAAAATTTAATATATCTGGCTTATTACTGTTTTAAAACCTACTAAAATATAAGTTTCTTAAAACTTAGGAATTATCCAAAATAAGTTTATGACATAATCAGCCTATGCAAAGCAAATCAAAGAGGGTTGAAAGCAAGTAGGTGCTGGCAGGATGGGGGTCTCATGCTTAGTTAGAGGGATGGACGAAGGAGATGAGTTTAGAGAGGGGGGTCGTTCTCATGAGGGAATTGAATTGTGTAAATGACAAACGATGCACTTTATGGGTTCTTTAAATAAAAAGCTTTTAAGCGAGAACTTTGATGCAATCCATCTACAATGTAAGTTCAAAGTTTAAAAAACAAGAGAGAGAACATTTCTACAAGATCCAATGTATATAATAGATCCCCAATACTTGAAATTATAGCCTTAAGTTTCTCAAGTCCGGATGAATCAGGGCGCCGACCTCCATTCCAATACAATAAGCAAGATTTCTTATAAATGAAGAATACTTGAGTGATAGTATTTCCAGAAATCTAGAGTTTGAGTAAAGATCATGATCTTTAAGTCAATCTCAAAAGGTTGTGGGTTTGTAGATCATGAGTATAATCTCAATTCTACTTTGGAATGTTTAATTAAAGCAAAGAGGTGCTTTATGGGAAGAACAAATAACTAAGGTTAACAATTGTTATTCCAATATCTAATTTAATGTGCTTAAGCCTAATGAGTGGTACAAATATTAGAGTCATGAAATGAAAGTGAGAGAATGGGAAAATTAATTTTAGATTGTTTAACTAATGACTACAAAGTAAAGACATAAATTGTAGATCCGAAAGATCTATAAGGGAATTCCTAAGTATTGTGAGATTTAGTGGGAGGATGACAAGATCATTAAATAAACGTATGTTTCCCTGAAGAGCAACATATTTTGACACAATCTGGCATGTTGATCTTATGGTTGTAGGTAAATATTGAAGCCGTGTGACTTAAAAGATTTGGAGCCTGAAGTCTCGAATCAAGGAACGCGTAACTACATCGCGGTTCAAGGGGCTTGTATTGAAATTCTCAGGGAGAATAAATAACAAGGAGTCACATGTTCATATTTGTACATATAATTCCATTATGTTTCAAGTACATAATGAAGTGCATCGTTGAATGCTAATCTGAGTGAAATGCGATTTAGTTAAGTCTATCATCCAGTAAGACTAATCAACGGAACCAATACTCTCTTAGATTCATTAGAAATTAGAAAATATTTAATACATTAGAAATGTAAGTGAGGCTCAATGGTTTTTCCAGAAGAAAAGATTGTTAGGAAGATATATGTACAGTGATGGTCAACTCCCACCATTTCCTGATATGAGCTTAATCAATCGACGCGGGATCGAAAGTAATGTCCAAGACTCATGAAATTCGACGAGACATTACCAGGAGATCCTAGTTAGCGTGTTTTGGAATCCATGAATGAAAGATAAATTCATTATAAAGGATGGTCCTTAACTGATTATCATGGAAGGATACCAAGATAACGATGACAGTTTTTGTAAGACCAAAAACATGCTGGGAATGACATGTTGATTCTTACATGTATTTTTTGGCCTACAAATGTTAGATATGACCGTGATCGAGAAGCGACCACATGGTTCAATGTTATTAGCGTTCTCTGATCCTGGTGAACTATCCCAATGACATGAGGATGTAAGACATTTAGATTTGTTTCTCACGGAGTCTAGACTTAGTTTCCAGTTACTACGTCAAAGCATAACGCCATGTGCTAACGTCAAATTCAGCGGGAGGTAAGGACAAATGGCTTATTGGCTAAGATGGAAATTTGCAACTCCAAATTGAAATAGGCTAGAGAAGGATATTTTTCATGGGCCCCTTGTGTGCATTATATTTACATAAAGCATGACCATGCGACTAACGTGTCAATGACACTAAGGGAGTACAAATCGAACCACGAGAAAGATAAGAAAGGAAGAAAGTACATAGAATACACATCCATGTCTAATACTTTCAAATATATCACAAAATGCAAAGGGTTACAATAACATACCCGAACTTAGTCTTGAAGTTACTAAGTTCTTTTTGGGTAAAGATTTAAGTTACTAATTTCGTAAATCACTGATATGGATATTGAATCGGTTTCGATGAGTTAGGTACTTCAATGTCTTACTCGGGACCTCTTGGTACGGCGAAAGAATAAAACAACACCAGGAGTTGTTAGTATGCCTAAATGGGAGTCTGAAATGATAATGTGCAAACCAACAACGACTTTCACCACTATCCTTTACAGAAATGTCGAAAGGTCACATTGGTGCATACTAAACGGGATAGTACAAGCAGAAATAAGGATCGAATTATGAAATAGAAAGAGATAAAAGATGAAATGAAAATACGACGTTATTTTTATTAAAGGGTCAAAGGGTAATTACACCAAGTCTAATATTTATCCTAGATAAATATTAGAGGGTGTAATATGACAAAATTCCAAACAAACAACCCCAAAGGGTGTTTGGTTTTGGTTGACTGACTTCCTAATGGGAGGGGGAGATTGACTTTTGTCAAACTCTAATACTTGTTCTGCAAGTATTCCACCTCCTTATTAATGCATATAAATACAAAGGCATTATGAAAGGACTTCATAACACATTCTCATAATCTCCTCAAACCCTAAATCCCTCTCTTCTCTTTTCTTTTTGTTTGATGAGCAAGCAAGAAGAACCCTTTGGTTGAAATTATTTAGTCGACTCCAAGTTAACACAAATCACAAGGGATTAATCCTTTGGGTCGATCGAGCATAAGGGATCGATTAGGGTTTTCCTAATCCCTAATCGCTTCCTATTCCCAAACCCTAACTTGCGATAGGTTCGTAGGCCTAGTCCTACCTATGTAGTACTGATGGATACCGGATGAAATCCAGAAGAAGTGATCATTCCTAAAATAATAAAGTTCAAAACAACATCAAGAATAAAAAAAGTCATTCTGTGCAGCTGTGAAGTTTAAAGGAGCTTAGGCGTAGCAAGATTAACAAGTAAGTGCTTTTAAACACCTTTTATATGTGTTAGTTAGGTTATATCACTGTGTAGGTAGATCTAACTATTAGGTTTTAGTCTGCATGGTTTTATTTGTTTTGTTTTCGCTGTGCATGTCATAGCCATGTTGGTGACCACCACAACCCTACAGATAAAATCCCAATCTAAGGATTGATAACGAGGTAAAACCTCAATGCAATAAAATCTAAACAAGATAATAACTCTTACAACACAAGTCTATTAATAATCAAAAGTTAAATTATAATGATATTGAGCCTTATATTTATAAAGAAGTGAAACTTGTGGAAAAAGAAACCTAATTAGAGTAAAAACGAATTAAAAAAATAAAAATATTCTTGAATATGACGTCTATACGACGTAAGGAGATGTTTCTCTTTACGGTGCAAAGGCTTTAAGCCTCAAATAAATTTTTATCCGAGATCTCTACGGCGTAGAGAGAAAAATATCCCTGCGTCGTAGATGCCACATCTTCTATGTCTTTTGATCTCGAGCCCTGTCCCCATCATAGATCCAAATAGTTTAGTAATCGATATTATTGTTCAATAAGGTGTTTTGTTTATTTTTCTCCTCGACTACCTTTTCGCGCTCTCTAAATACTTGTTTTGTTGCGCTTATGTAAACCGCTAATTAATTGGGTCATATGATGTTATAACAACCAAGTTTGTTTCAATACGTATGAAACCTAAAAAAAAATACATGCTAACTAACTGGCTATGTAAAAGTTCTCTCATACTCATGGATTGTTCATAGGAGTAAAAACATTAAACTATTTTGTTCGATTGGATTGTGAATCCAACATGTGGTATTTCAGGAGTCATACTTAAAGGGGCTTATATGTCTTTAGTAATATTGATTAGGATTAGACATAAATTAGGATTAGGTTGCTTGGAGTGCAAAGCTAGCTAAATAAAAAGTTTTGGTTGTGGTTTCCTTAACCGACTAGATGAAGATTTCTACCCACTTATCTCTATAAATAGAGGTGAAAGAGGATTCTATTTTTGATATTCTTCTTTCTAGAACTGCAAGCTTTATTGGTTAAAATAAAGGAGCATTCAAGGGTAGTAAACGTATGCATATAGTCTACAACGATTCGGTTAAACTTTTTGAGAATTATTCTTATTCTTCTTATTCGACTATCGAAGGTTTTGATGTTGTGGGTAATGGTTGATTTCGAGGGTCTAGTGTTCCTTTTTTCGTTCCTTGGGTTTGTTGTCGATATTTATTCAACAATTGGTATCAAGAGCCACCGGTCATCGTCGATCAAAGAAAAGGATTTGTTGACGTTGTAAATCAAAGAAGAGGAAGAAAGTGGCGTTTTAGCAACAATAGTATCTTTCACATGGCTTGTGAGGCTTGTTGGTAAAGTCGGTTAAGAAATAACGTGACAAGGTTTTTAGCAAGATAAAAAAGAATGGCTAGTTCTCTAACTAGTTTAACATCAAGAATTTCGATAGGACGAATGACTTCGGGTTATGGCCAATAAAGATGCGTACTTTAATGGTAAAGCAGGGATGTGATGTCACACTAGAGATATTACCCGTAGAAAAGGAAGCATGTGAAAAGGCTGCTTTAACGAAGAATGCATGCAATACCTTGATTCTATGCTTGGAACATCGGGTTTTACTAGAAGTTACGAAGGAAAGAACGATGCAGGAATTTCGACAACGTTAACTAGTGTGTATATGACGTCTTTAGAAAATGGTCTGTTTTTTAATAAGAAGTTGTACACATACTATATGAGTCCAAGTAAGAAATTGTGTGATGATATAAAAGATATTAATAAGTTGATACTTTATTTGGAGAATATTGATATCGAGATTGAGGTTGAGGATCAAGCACTTATTTTACTTACGCCGTTAACATCGTCGTACGAAAACGTTGTGGATACATTGTTGTACTGGAGGAAATCCTTGACAATGGAGGATGTTTTGACGACTCTGAATTCAAGAGAGTTGAAGAAAAGAATTGTATGCGCAAAAGAAGAAATTGGTGATGGGTAATCATGATCATGATTCTAATTCTTATAGAAGGGTAATCATGATCATGATTCTGATTCTTCTAATGACTAGGGTAGCACCTACTATAGAGAAAGCCTTGGTGGTAGTCAGGAATGATGAGATGACTGAATTGGTAATGGGTTCAGATAGGTCTTATCATATGAAACCCAGGAGAGATTTCTTTTATTACTTTAAGGGTATTGATTGTGGTTTAGTTTAGTCAAGTGATAACATGACATGCACTATCAAAGGGACGAGGAATGTGAAGATACAGTTGCATGATGCATCAAGCTTTATAGTGGAAGATGACATATATGTTCCAGGTTTAAAAAGAATTTTAGATTCATTAGGTACTCTTGAAAAGAAGGTTATTCTCTAACGATGCAAAATTGGCAGAGTCAAAGTGATCAAAGGTTATCGGGTTGTGATGACTGAAATTAGGAATAAGAACTATGCGTATACCCTTGAAGCACAAGTGATGATTTTTTGTGTACAAAAGCACGGAGGTTTAAAACAATTTGGATTTAAGCAACATGGTCATAAACAAGTGGGTTCAAATTACTAGTTCATAAACATGTTAGGTTCAAACTACTTGTTCCTAGTGTTAAAAGAGGAGTCCATGGAGTACAAGTTGATAAAGGTGTTTGGTTTGAGGTGGAACTAAAGGGAGCTCAGGAAAATCGTGAAGCTACGGTTGTTCGGGATAGTAATGATGATACTACAGTGGCTCAAAGAAAGTTCGAGGTGAAACAACTTAAGGTAAAGACAAATACAGACTGTTTGGTTAAGGAGCAAGAAAAGGTACACCTTGGTATAGAGGTGAGACAAACATTAAGGTAACTAGAGTACCTGGTCAAGAGGGTGTAGAGGGTAAGGCTGATGAAAAAAAGAAAGTTATGAAGTATATGGAAGTTAATCTAAAAAAATTATTGAAGTACAATGTTCGTTCGACAAGGTGGTCCCCGGTTCGAGGTTCCAATACGAGGGAAAGAAGCTAACTGTCAGTTATGTTCAAGTGTTACTCCTAAGGTGAAAATTGTAGAATATTATGCGTAATACTTAAAGGGGTTTATTTGTATTTACAGCTTTGAGTGCAAGGCAATATAGGATTATCTAGGTTCAGTTGTGGTTTCTTTAGCCGACTATATTGGTAGGTTTCTATCCCCTTAACTCTATAAATAAAGATGACGGGATGTTAATTCTTAACATTCTTTTTCTCGAATTGTAAGTTTTATTGGTTATAAACAACGGAATGTTTGAGTGTAATAAACATGTGCAATAGTCTATAATGATTCGGTTTAAACATTGTGAGTAGTATACTTCTTATTGGATCCTCTAAGGTTTTGGTGTTTGGGGCTATAGTCGATTTCGAGGTTCTACTGTTCCGTGTTTTGATCTTCGGGCTTGTTGTCGATATATTTCCAATACAACGTTTGCTTGTAAAAAATCATTGTAATCTTGGTTTTGCTTCTAGCTTATGCTAGAATGGTTTTATTAAACCTCAAGCCGTTAAAAAAAACATATAGTAAATAGTAATCTGCAGAAAATAAACTAGGTATAGAAGGAAACATTTATTAATCCTTACCCATTATTGTTAATTTGGAAACGAAAAAAACAAGAGAATTGCTACATCCACAAAATAACTTCCACAAAATTTCCACAAAATGACATGTATCCAATCAAAATCTTTTTGGTCATTTCTCTTTCTTCCTTTTTGATTAGCATCTCCCTATTAATGCATGCCACATCATTTTGTGAAACTTCTTTTGTGAATCTTTTTGTGGATGTAGCATCCCTCAAAAAACAATAAGAAGCAACAATAATAAGAAAAACAAAAACAAAGAGAAAACTGTGGGGTTTGATTAATAACAGTGCTATATTACTATGGAGTGGGTCGATCTTTCTGTTTTCTCTCACATTCTCCATTGTTACTTCATTCTCACGTACTGTTGTCTCTGGGAACCCACACACAAACACAACAAAGCCAGATCCTCAAAAGACAATCAATCCTTACATTGTTCATTTGATCTTATCAATCAGTCATATCAAATCAAATCAATCTTAAATAAAGCAACAAAAACAAGAGGAAAGAAAGTGTAAAAATCATGTCATCTTCAGCACCTTTCACACCTGAGCACCACCACCACCATCACCTCTCACCGCCCTCCGAGCAGCTCTGCTATGTCCAGTGCAACTTCTGTGACACTATCCTTGCGGTACATCACCGAACCAATTATAATATTTAGTATAATTCTTGCAAAACGTTGATAACACACAACGATATTATTATTATTCTAGTATAAGTTAATAATAGACCAACATATATGTTGTATACAAAAATGCCTAATTTAGTTATGAACTCGCTTTTATACATCTCATATATGATTAAACCTAATCTTTAAGGTTCAATTTATTGGTATTGTAGGTAAGTGTTCCCTGCAGCAGTTTGTTTGTGACGGTTACAGTTCGATGTGGCCATTGCACTAATCTGTTATCTGTGAACATGCGTGCGCACCTTCTTCCTTCTGCAGCAAATCATCTCCAACTTGGCCATAATTTCTTCTCTCATCAAAACATAATGGTAAAGATTTAATACAATTTAATTTGCTAACTAATATATAACAAGCAACAATTGGATCAACAATAGATGTATCAATGGAAGTCTAGACGGGGTTTTCGTCAATAGATCCATGTAATGCTTGTTTAGCTATTACTTGGTTAGGGTTCAATTTTGTTAGTGTCATTCTCTAATTGGCTTGTAATTCTAATTTCTCGCTAGACTCACTTTTTTATATCTATTCTTTTTTTAGTTGTTGATCGAAAAAGTAAAAAAAATATATAATCATAAGCAACACTGGTTGAGAAATTGTGTATTCACATAATGCCATTTCTGCATACCTTTTAGATGTCTTGCATTAGGGTTTATAAATTTTTAAGGCAGATTTTTAATGTGTACAGCTCTTAATGTATGCTATCGAATTTAGGGTTTCTTAAACCGGTCACATGAATTGCTGTTTATACAATATATTTGGAGATCCAGTTTCTAAGTGCATATGTCACACTACAACAAGTTCGGGTCGACTAAATCGACCCTAAAAAACAAAGAAAATCGACCCTAGGGTCTTAGGGTCGACAAAGTCGACCGAAAATTGGCGTTCCAAATATTACGACCCAAAAAAAAATTGGGAATCGGCTGATGACGGTCGGGGTCATTTACGGGTGGGTTTAACAGGGTGGGGGGGGGACGAGGAAGGGGGAGGGGGGGGCATGGGTCGACCTATGGGAACACCACTTTTTAGTGTGACTCTTTGACTCATTTTTGGGTCGACATAATTTTTATACAGCTTTGGTCGACAATGTCGACCTTACTGAGAGAGTGGGTGAGGGGAGAGTGCGGGGTTGTAGAGAGTAGTTGTTTTGTTTTTTTGGTTTGTGGTCTATGAGGGTGTGTGGGGGTGGGGGTGATTTTTGAAGAGGTGAAAAAAGGTTGGTGAAAGAAGTGATATGTGAAGTGGGGGGATATTTGGAGCAAAATAAGTGTTTTTGTGTTTATTGTGGTGTATTATAATTTTGGTCACGTTCTTCTATAGGTTTAGGGTCGACACATTGTCGACCCAAAGTTGTTTATATTTATAACGCAGTTTATTTTTTTCCCAGGAGCCACGTAGATATTCCACTAACACTAAACTAGGTCCGATATTGTCACCCAAAGTACGAATCTAGGGTCGCAATGTCACCCGAACATGAACACTGGCATTAAAAAAAATATTGGCAGCTGCAGTTTTTTCAGATTTTTTCCGAAAAAAAATCTACGTTTCATTAAATCCAGAATTCGCCAAATCCACCGTACGATACAATAACAAATCATTGAACGTTACAATACCACAAATCCACGATACGATAAATTACTATTCCAAAAGCCATATGTGGTAGTGTATCATGATTATTGTGGTGCACAAAGTTGTTAGATTTTGATAGAATGGTTATGTATTTGTCTAGATATATAATAAGGCAACAATCCATTGATACAAACATGACAAAACCACAAAACCCTAATATCGACTTCTCCGACTCCACCTACTCAAATCCCCCCCGTTGTGCCAACCCCTCGTCATTATCCAGCCTCCTCGTCCTCTGACGATAGTCACTTACCCATTGTTGCTCGACTCCTCCACGTCATTGTCTCACCCGCCTTGTCCGAGCAATACTCAACGTCCACGTTATCGTATTAGTGGGGATTGGATATTGAACGGAAGTTCGGTTGATGTTAAAGTAGAGGCTAGGTTGTGAGTTCATATAATGGGATGATAACAATTGTTAAAGTATTATGTGACAGGACTGAAAGAAATTGGCCGACATAGGGAGGATTGGCGTGGTTGGAGTGGGGCGGTATATGTAGAGTGGGGGAGCCCATATATCCAGGTGGGCCCGGTTATATTGAGACGGGCCGGCATAAGAAGTTGAGAGTGGTTGGATTATTAAGATAGGTATGGGGGGGGGGGAGGGGGTTGATTAAGTAATGTGTGCCCATATCAGACACACAATCGTTGGGGCAAGGATTTGGTCTGTTGCAAAAGCTAGTGAGGACATAATTAAATTGGACGAGTATGGTTTTAGGTGAGCATAGTCTCTTTTTGACTCTCCTATGTGGCTTCCATAGGGGGGAATTCAGTCTCAACTAGATTTGGTATGCCCAGCATCACGATCAGCCTTCATGATATGATTCGGGTTTCATGTTAAGAGGTTCAATGTATGGAGTTAGGGTCTATATTAGAGTTCAATGTATGAGTTTATGGTATCATGTTAAGAGTTTCAATGAATGCGAGTTAGGGTTCTATATTAAAATTCATTGTATGATTATAGGGTTTGTAAAATGTTAGAGTGTTCAATGTATGAGTTAGGTTCATATTAGAGGTTCAATGTATGAGTTAGGGTTCTATATTAGAGGTTCAATGTATAGTTAGAGTTTCTATATTAGAGGTTCAATGTAGAGTTAAGGGTTTCCCATGTTAGAGGTTCAATGTATGAGTTAAGGTTCTATATTAAAATTCAAATTATAGCAGGTTTTCTTATTAAGGTTCATGTATGATTTTAGGGTTTATATTAGAGGTTCAATGTATGAGTTAGGTTTCAAGTGTTAGCGGTTCAAATGTAATGAGTTAGGGATCTATATAAGAGGTTCAATGATGATTTAGAGTTCTATAATAAAGGTTCAATGTATGCAGTTTAGGTTCTATATTAGAGGGATTCCAATGTGATGGGATTAGGGTGTGTGAGATCATGTGATGCGGTGCAAATGACTAAGTACATTACATTGTGTATTCTACATTACTAGACGTTCAATAGTATGAGTTAGGTTTCAAGTGTAGGTGGAGGTGTGTTTGGGGTTATATATTATATTTAGGAGAGCAATGTATGAGGTATATTGCTCACATATTAGAGTTCAATAAGATGAGTATAGGTTTTAAGTGTTAGTAGGTCCATCTGTATGTAGTGAGGTGGTTAGAAGGTTCTAAAGCGTAGGTCGGCATAAACAAAAGGTATTGGTGGTTGGAGTGTGGTGAGGTTTTCAATGTATAAGTTAGGGTTTCATGTAGAAGGTTCTATGTAGAGTTAGGGTTTCATGTTAGAGGTTCAATGTATGAGTTAGGGTTTCATGTTAGAGGTTCAATGTATGAGTTAGGGTTCTATATTAGAGGTTCAATGTATGAGTTAGGGTTCTATATTCCCGCCAAAAATTCCCGCCAAAAACTCCCTCCAAATACTCCCGCCAAGCATTCTTCTTTACCATAAAAACAGATAGTATCTTATCCTCCCAAGCACACACACACTCTTAATCCTCACAACCACCAACCACATTCACCACCACCTCGATCAACTGTCACCAGATGGAGCGATCTAATCAACTTGGTGTGCTAGGTGAAAAACGGAAATGTGGTGCTATCGAACGATCCAGATGAGTTTATAAAGCTATGAGCTCAACTCGCATACAACGCAAAGTCCTAATATCAATTAAACTAATCAGAAGCATAACTATATTGTACACAGAAAATAGTTACATGTCAAAATGACTTTTCTTATGATTTCCTTACTATAGTAACAGCCAGGAACTACAGATAGAGGATGTGGCTTACTTTATGTTGATGGATGCTTCTCCAAGACCGTCAACAACCACAAAGTCAATTCCTCCTCCGTGAACTTCTTCACGACCAAGTCATTCTCTTCCGGAAACTTCTCACGACAAGTCATCTCTTCTCCGCGATCTGCACAGAATCTCGAATGGCAAAGAGTGCTCAAATTGTAAGTTCTCTTTTGGCTGAAAGATAAAGACACTAGAGGCAAGATAAGGTACTAAAGGAGACAACTAAGAGAGAAAGGCATCCCTAAACCACACACTTGAGTCAGCCTGAATACTCACGAGATCTACCAAGGGATGAGAAACCTTAATATGGAGTAGTTTTTCATTAAGATAAATCATTTTAGCATTTGGAATGTAGGAAAACTTAATATGCTTTAATGTTTGAGATGGGAAAACTTAGTATGCTTTAATGTTTGAGTGTTTATCGATTTCTAATGTAATTTGATATTATAATAATAAACGTTTCGGCCGGGTCGGTCCGGTTCCTCGTTTCGTATATAATTATTATATAAAATGATTTTTTATAAAATATATAATAACTTTTTTATAAAATATATAACTTTTTATAAAAAATATAAATTGGTTCGTTTCGGCCGGGTCGGTCCGGTTCCTCGTTTCGTATATAATTATTATATAAAATGATTTTTTATAAAATATATAATAACTTTTTTATAAAATATATAACTTTTTATAAAAAATATAAATTGGTTCGTTTCGGCCGGGTCGGTCCGGTTCCTCGTTTCGTATATAATTATTATATAAAATGATTTTTTATAAAATATATAATAACTTTTTTATAAAATATATAACTTTTTATAAAAAATATAAATTGGTTCGTTTCGGCCGGGTCGGTCCGGTTCCTCGTTTCGTATATAATTATTATATAAAATGATTTTTTATAAAAGAGTTTAGGGTCGACATTGTCGACCCAAAATTGCAAATTAATGTCGACCCTAAACTTGCCTCCAAAATTTCCCATTTTTTCACCAAATTTAAAAATCCCGCCATATAAAATCTAAACAACTCGCCAATACAAACAATTAGGGTCGACATTGTCGACCCTAAATTTCGACCCTAAATTGTTTTATTTATTTATAAATTGGTTTCACATTTATATATACAATTTAAATACATTTAATACATTAAATAATATATAAAGTTATATATAAAATTTAGGGTCGACAAATGTCGACCCAAACTTGTTTTGTTGACTTTACCAATTTCGTTGAAAATGGTGGGCCCTCTGTGTAATTTAGGGTCGACCCTAATTTTTTCTCGACCTCAAACCTCATTTTTGTTGTAGTGTCATTAGTTTAACATCTATGAAAATAATCAGGAGGAGATGAGAAACAACACTTCAAGCATGTTGATGAATCAGCCAAATCCAGATCCATTCGGACCAGTTCGAGCTGATGAGCTTCTCAAGCCTCCTGTAGTGAATAGACGTAAGATTTTCTGATGTTTTTCAATTCTTGTTTTTAGGATCTCTTTTGTTATCAGATACATTTATAAATCTTAAAGTAAATAAAATTATGATCAAATCTTCTTTTGTTTAAATTCTTTTTTTGATATAAAAGGCATAAATCGGTTAGGTTTTCAGTGAATCAAGAAAGTTAGTATAAAAATAGTGCAGCGTTTGTACTTTCAGAAGCTTACATCTAAATGGAGTCTTGAGCATTTATTAGGTTTCATGTGGGAAAACCCTCTCTCTTTAGCTTTCATTTCAAAACCATCACACTTTTCTTATACTTATTACTCAATGGATGTCAATTTTGTACTAACAAAAGCTCAACTTTTTCTGCGACAATATACTGAGTTACAATAATAATACTAATCAGCCATCACCATTAACAAGGAAAGGAAGCCCTATTATAAATTTTGAAAGTCAGTCATTATACGTTTCTTAAACTACTTGAAATATCACATTATTAATTGTCAACGGAAAAGAAATCACAACCCCGGTTGTCGGTTGAATGTGATTCGTCAAATTAAAAGCTGTAACGGATTCACAATATAAAGGTACATTACTCATGTGAATTGATTTGTACAAATCACTTTTTTTGTTATATATAAATAACACCTAGGCATGATGAGCTTCTTGTGTACAAATTAATTTTCTTTTTCATATTTGCTAATGATGATATAATGCTCAATTCTTATAAGTTAAAACATCATTTTACATTTTAGGAACCTATTTTTCGTATTACATTTCTTGCTTTGTGGGATTGCATGTGTACCATATGAAATTAGAAACTGTTTTTCAATGATAAAGGTAATGATGAAGCTATGATGAGAGAGAGAAACCATAAAAGAACCACAAAACAAATGATTTAAATGTAAAATCTCTCTATTTTGTCGTTATATTTGTCTTCTATTTGCAGCTCCAGAAAAGCGCCAGAGAGTTCCTTCAGCTTACAACAGGTTCATAAAGTATGTAGATTGATTAAACTTTCAGCTAAACCAAATTATTATAATCAAATCATTGACAATTTAGGTGATTAAAACTAATTCCATTAATAGTTTGCATTGTATTCCAAGTACTAAACTTCAGTTTGATCAGCCAAGCGCCTATTTATGTGCCTCGTCTTTTAGTCTCGCTCACTCTATATGTCGATCATTTGGATTTTATGTAGATTTTTAGGCTTAAATAAAAACCTTCTCTTGAAAGTACAAGCAAAATGATGTGATAAATTTTATTTTTCGTGACAAATTAAGATGGTATGAATTATCTTTAATTAGCTTTTGTTTTTAATGCCGGTATATTATCATTAGAACACTAGCAGCATACTAGAGCAAAATAATACAGAATACATTAGGAAACAATGACACGTTGTGGTAAACCATAAAGATTAAGCCGTTAAAAAAACAGTCATGCATTTCAAGTTAAATGTAGATTTCCTATGTATAAGAGTATATATTTATAAACTAGTTTGAATTACCATGTTTTTTTTAACACAGTTTGAATTAAAAACTGCTTGAACCTTTCTTCTCTTAAATCAAACCCCCGCACGCAAATGTAACCCCTCTAAATTAAAAACTAGGAACTTTTGATTTGTATGCAAAGATGTGAATACACAATAGTTTCTTCCTTTTAGAACGGCGTATTTCTAAAAATGTGCAACACTCTAGCAAGAAGCTAGATAAAAAAGAAACATTACAAAGAGTTCATACAAGCAAGCTTTAGATCAAGCTAGGATCCAAAAGCTAGGATCCATTCGGTCCATAGTGAATACAGGATAGTAAATCATATACTGTTTTATTAAACTATCAGTGTATTCATTACATTTATCGGGAAAACACTTTACCAAAAAAAAACGTCATTATAGTAATATTAATATATAGCATTTGAGTATGTGTTCTCATTGCAATTATTTAGTTTGATTGCTCCTTTTCATAAAAGTCTGTATTAAAAGGCATACAATCTTAAAAATTGCAGGGAGGAGATCCAACGTATCAAAGCAGGAAACCCTGACATAAGCCACAGGGAAGCCTTCAGTGCAGCTGCAAAGAATGTGAGATATATATAAGACAATATATAGCAAATATATACTCCATATTATATATCTTTGATGAAATAATCTATATTCGTGTGTTAAATTAATTTTCTACCTATTGTACTTGCATCCACGGACTAACATTTTTCTTGTCTAATCTGTTTGAGTTTCTTTTATTCAGTGGGCACATTTTCCTCACATTCACTTTGGTCTTATGCCTGATCAAGCCCTAAAGAAACCAAATGTGTGCCAACAGGTATTTCTTCTAAATTTCTCATTCCCTGTGTATTTCTCAATTTTAAAATCAATTATTATAGTTAACTTTTCGTGGAAACTATTTTTTTTCTACTATTATGAATTTTCTTCTCTGGCCGGTGCAAGTGATTGAATTTGTGTAATAAAGTTTAACAAACTCAAGGGTCTAAGTTTGATAATCCGAGTTTCTATTGCGAACTAGTAGCTAGTAACAATATATATAAGAATCAGGTTCTCCATGTAGTATATACTTTTAGAAACTAAATTCAGTCATCGCTTGACTCGAGTGGCTTATGCTCTCAAAACCTAGACTTTACTCCAAAGTATGAAGAAGCTACTACGTTCACATACAGCTTAGAAGTTAAACTAAATTACCAATCAATAATAAAAACTGAGTAAAGAGCAAGTGTAGTTTACAAACTTTATATGAAAAAAAATGTTATGATCATGTTCTTGTCTACTTATGTCGTCGTTCTTATTTGATCATGATTTATACAAGTATGTTAGGTTTGGTAACATTTAGTGTTCAGTTCTTGGTTGATATTTGAGGATATCTAGAAACTGAAATTTTAAACGTATAATTCTTGTAAGATGCTTTATAATTTTCATTAATTCAAAAAACGTGGACATTGATTTGTTACATACAGGAAGGAGATGATCTTCGCATGAAAGACAGCTTTCTTACCACAGGCAATGTGGGTATTTCACCGTACTGAGAAATGTGAGGCTCTGATATAAATAGGCTATTATGAATTTTAGTTACGAATGTTTACGCATTATTTCTTGCCTTGTTTCTGTAATGCCCAAAACTATGTAGTCAGATTCTTCTTTAATGTTGTGAGCTTGAATCAAAGTATCCTAATTAACAATTGTCTGAAATGGTGTTATGTGCTCGTTGATTGAGGGATTAGAGAGTGATTTAAGGTTTAAAATATTACTTTGTCATCGTGTGGCCAAGTAACTCAAACTATTCTGTTAATATTTCTAGAAGAATATTGAAAGTATTAGACGTTTTGAACTTGTGATGTTCAGAATTTACCATATGAAAACACAATTATGTAGAGTAGATAGTTACGTAATTTGGACCTTTAATAGACTAATTAAAAAGAAAGCATTCATCATGTGCCGTATTTCATAAGGTGCGTTATAGGAGTTCAATCCTTCGGTTCGATTTGGGCCGCATGAAGTTTTGCCGCTTCAAGAAGCTTGGACATGGCTTCCTATATGTTCATTAATGGATTAGGACACATGGCTTGTAATAGTGTCAAGTTACGAACAATAGAGTGTTGTAGAAACTTATGTGTATAGTATCTTCGGGTATTCAAATGAGTTGACGGGTTCAATCGTTACGACACCCTGATTCTCGAATATTTGGATAGTGTATTATACTAAGATGAAAATTCAATCGCAAGACATTTTCATTTATGCATTTGTTTGTTTTGTTATGTTTGTTTTAACATACTTGTATATATCATTATATATATTTTAGTAAATCAAGGATTACACTAAAATAGGGGGATTTGTTGGTGATTTTAGTGTCATTGGCCGTTTTAGGTAATGACGATTTACTAGAGACCATTGAGAGTTCATATTCGGCTCGGATACGAGTTAGGGAAGTGTGGAGTGCACATTCCTTGAGCTAATACGAACTCTACCATGACAGAATATGCATGGGTTACACTGTAACATATATAGTTACGCCATAACCATGGGGGGTTAGGGGCAGAGATCTTTGAGTTTGGTTACGACATAACAAGAGATGTGTTTACGCCGTAACCTACCCGATTCTCATAAACAGAATTAAAGGACTTCTGGTTACGCCGTAACATATTCTGGTTACGCTGTAACCAGTGAGGTTGTTGTGGTGTTACGCCGTAACCACTAATGGTTGCACCATAACCACGTGTCTGTTGGTTAAAAACTATTCGGTTTTAACTGACATCAACCACCCAAAACCAACTCTAACTGTCTTTAGTTTATGTTTTATTAACAGATACATTTTGGTCTCAGGACTAACACAAAAAACACATACAATTCCTCTTAGGGGTGGCAATTTCTGACCCGACTCGAAACCCGACCTGAAACCGACACGAAAATTAACAGGTTCGGGTTGAGTCTAATAGGTTTCGGGTCGGGTTTGGTTCGACTCATCTGACCCGTTTATTAAACAGGTTAGGTTCGGGTTGAGAATAAATTAAGCGGGTCGACCCGCCAACCCGTTTAAGATTTTTTATAAATAAAAGATTATTTATATTTTATTATATGTGTTAAATGGGTTGACCGGGTCGACCTACAAACCCGTTTAACTTTTTTAACCCGTATAATATGCCAACTTTTGTATATAAAACGGGTTAAATGGGTCAACCCAAAACCCGTTTAATCTATTCAACCCGTGTAACCTATTTAACCCGTCAACCCAGGTATATATGCGGGTTAAATGGGTCAGGTTCGGGTTATGTGTAAACTGATTAAGGTTGACATAGCTGACCCGATTATTTAAATGGGTCAGGTTCGGGTTGGGATTTTCTGACCCGCCAACCAGCCAACCCGAACCCGCCAACCTGAACCCGACCCGAATTGCCACCCCTAATTCCTCTATTGTTTATGCTTTGTTCTCTTGTGCCTAGAAGCAAAGTGTCATTCTTCTAGAATTGTCCCGATAAGGATTTCGTGCAACCCAGGTATCTATACGGTCGAAATACTTTATACGGAAAGTGAACTCAACACGATTCTAGTAAGATATCCAGGATTATCACCACACCCTACCCGAATTTATAACAAACGTATAAAGCATTTTTGTGATAATCATGGCTGAAAGAACTGTGAAGGAGATGACTACGAACTTTGGGAAACTAGACAAGTTTGAGGGGCATGATTTTAGAAGGTGGCAGAAGAAGATGCATTTCTTGTTGACGACTTTAAAGGTGGTGTATGTTCTGACTACTCATACGCCAAAATTGTTGGGGGACGATACTGTGGAAGCAATTAGACGAAGAACAAAATGGGAGAACGATGACTACATATGCAGAGGACACATATTGAATGGCATGTCTGACTCTCTATTTGACATATATCAAAACGTGGAATCTGCAAAGAAGTTGTGGGATTCTCTTGAATCCAAGTAAATGGCAGAGGATGCTTCTAGTAAGAAGTTTCTTGTAAGTAATTTTAATAATTACAAGATGGTCGATTCTAGGAATGTCATGAAACAATTCAATGAACTCCTTAGAATCCTTAGACAATACACACAACATGGTTTGAAATTGGATGAATCCATTTCTGTTTCAAGTGTAATAGACAAGTTGCCTCCTTCCTGGAAGGAATTCAAACATACTTTAAAACATGGTAAAGATGATTTATCTTTGGTTCAACTTGGTTGTCACTTGCGCATAAAGGAGTCTCTAAGGGTGCAAGAGAGTGACAAGGGCAAAAGAAAGAAAGTTGTTGGACCCTCTGTGAATATGACAAAAGAGGGTGGAAAGAATAAGAACAACAAACAAAACAAAGGAACGAAACATGGTTTCAAGCAGAACAATGGTGGTTCTGGTTTCAACAAGAAACCTAAATTAGAATGTTGAAAATGTGGCAAAACTGGTCACTTTAAGGGGGATTGTCGTAGTGGAAACAAGAAGAATAACGCAAGTGCTAGTGGTTTGGGAAAGGGGTCTAAGGACCAATCCCAAGACCAAGGTTGATGCAATTGCGTGGTGGATTGATTCTGGTGCCATAACTCATGTTTGTAAGGATCGTTGCTGGTTTAAGACATATGAACCGGTGGAAGACGGATCTGTCCTTTAAATGGGTGATGATCATTTTGCTCCTGTCCATGAAAAAGGAAGTGTGGTGTTAGAATTCAGTTCTGGAAAATCTATTACTTTGTTTAATGTGTTCTATGTACCAAAAATTCGCAAGAGTTTAATTTCTTGTCCGGTATTAAATAAGTGTGGATACAAACAGGTGTATGAATCCGATAAGTATATCTTATCGAAGTTTGGTGTGTTTGTAGGATTTGGTTATTATAACAATGGAATGTTTATGTTAAATTTGAATAAAGTTCCTGATGATTCTGGTTCTGTGTATATGTCTTCTTCTACTGTTGTTAATTCCTCATTATGGCATACTCATTTAGGACACGTGCACTATGAAAGAATGCTTGAAATTTCTAAATATGATTTAATTCCTACTATTGATGAAAATCTTGGAAAATGTAATACTTGCATGTTGACAAAAATCACTAGACAACCATTTAAAAGTATATCAAGAAAATCTGTCATACTTGAATTAATACATAGTGATTTGTGCGATTTTCATTGCACTATCATCTTTAGGTAATAAAAAGTATGTTATAACTTTTATAGATAATGCCTCTAGGTTTTACTATGTTTACTTGCTACATGCAAAAGATGAATCCCTTGATAAATTTAGAATTTATAAAACAAAAGTTGAATTGCAACAAAATGACTTGATTAGAACTTTATGCACGGATAGAGGTGGTGAATATTATGATTCTGTATTTTTCCAATCAGTAGGAATCATTCATAAAACTACTTCTCCTTACACACCACAACAAAATGGTATGGCTGAAAGGAAAAAATAAAGCTCTTAAGGAAATGGTTAATTCCATGTTATCTTACTCGGGTTTGAGTGAGGGGTTCTGGGAATAAGCCATGTTAATGACTTGCTATTTATTGAATAGGGTTTCTAATAAAAGGAATAAGACTACCCCATATAAACTTTGGTATAAGAAACTACCCAACCTATCATTTTTGCGTGTTTGGGGTTGTAGGGCCGTTGTTAAGCTTTCAGACCCAAAAAGGAAAACTTTGGGTGAAAAGGGTATTGGCTGCATCTTTGTTGGATATGCTAAACATTCCAAGGCATATAGGTTTTATGTTATAAAACGTAATGATTTTGTGTCTATTAACACAATTATAGAATCAAGAGATGCAATATTTGATGAGATTCGTTTCTCTTCAATACCTAGACCAAAGGATGTTATACCAAATTAGGATGAATCTCAAAGGGATGATCATTCAAATGATGTACCAAGTGATACTTCTGAACCTTGTAAGAGTAAAAGAGCTAAAAAAACTAAATCATATGGTTCTAATTTTCAGTTATATCTAGTTGAGAGATCAAGAGATCAAATTGGATCTCAATACTCTTACTATTATAGTATAGAGGAGGATCTTAGAACCTATAGTGAAGCTATGCAATCTCAAGATGCTGCTTCCTGGAAAGAAACAATTGATGATGAGATTGGTTCTATTATGGAAAATAATACATGGATTTTGTCTGATTTACCACGAGGTTGCAAACCTTTAGGTTTAAAATGGATCTTTAAAAGGAAGATGAAAGTCGACAGAATAATTGACAAGTTCAAGGCTCGATTGGTAATCCAAGGCTTTAGACAAAAGGAATGGATCAACTACTTCGATACCTACGTACTAGTTGCTCGTATCACTACAGTTAGATTGTTGTTAGCTTTAGTAGCTATTCACAATCTAGTGATCCATCAAATGGATGTCAAAACAGCATTTTTAAATGGTGCTTTGGAAGAAGAAGCGTATATAAAGCAACCAGAAGGATTTGTTATGCCAAGTAATGAGCATAAGGTGTGTAAGCTAGTTAAGTCATTGTATGGGCCGAAACAAGCACCTAAGCAGTGGCATCAAAAGTTTGATGAGGTTATGTTGTCAAGTGGTTTTCTCCTAAACCAATCTGACAAATGTGTATATAGCAAATTTGAGGGTTATGGTAAAGGTGTTATAATTTGTCTATATGTTAATGACATGTTGATTTTTAGCAATGACCAAAATCAAGTTGGTAAAACTAAGAAGTTTTTGTCATCAAAGTTTTTAATGAAAGATATGAGAGAAGCAGACGTTATTCTTGGTATTAAGATTAAACGTGAGAATAAATAAATTGTAATCACACAATCTCACTACATTGAGAAAATACTCAAGAAATTTAATCATGAAGATTGTTCTCCGGTGAGTACTCTCATGGATCCGGTAGAAAAGCTTAAGCCTAATACAGGTAAACCCGTGGATCAGCTCGAATACTCAAGAGCCATAGGTTGCTTGATGTATGCTATGACAAGTACTAGACCGGATATTGCATATGTTGTTGGTAGATTGAGTAGATTTACTAGTAATCCTGTTAGACAGCATTGGCAAGCAATAACAAGGGTTTTCAAGTACTTGAAAGGTACTATGAATTATGGTTTGTCATATGTTGGATATCCTTCGGTATTAGAAGCTTATTCAAATGCTAGCTGGATAAATCATGTTGAAGATTCATCATCTACGAGTGGATGGGTGTTCCTGCTTGGGGGAGGTGCCATTTCGTGGGCTTCCAAGAAGCAAACATGCATCACTGGTTCTACTATGGAATCTGAGTTTGTTGCATTAGCTGCTGCTGGTAAAGAAGCAGAATGGCTAAGAAACTTGATACATGAGATTCCAATATGGCCGAAACCAATAGCACCAATTTCTATCCGATGTGATAAGCGCTGTCACATTGGATAAGGCATAAAGTCAAATATATAATGACAAGTCTAGACATTTAGGTGTTAAACATGGTATGATTAGAGAACTAATCAGAAATGGTGTGATTTCTATTGAGTTTGTACAGTTGCAACGTAATTTAGCTGACCACTTGATGAAGGGTTTAGCTTGGGACTTAGTGATTAAGTCAATGATAGGGATGGGATTAAAGTCCATTTAAATCTACTACCTGTGAGATACCCAATTCCCTTCTAATACAATGTTAGAAGCTGAATTCAATGTGGAAATCTCATACCTAGAGATTGGAACACATGTATTTATCCCGAGGTATGTGTTCAGACCTGCAAGTGATGTTAGGTTGAAGTTTACCTTCGTAATGGTTCTTTTGAAAAAGTGCAGCAGGACATGACTAAAAGAAACCACCTATGTGAACATGAAGTTTAGCCGCTTCAAGAAGCTTGGACTTGGCTTCCTATAGGTTCATTAATGGATTGGGACACATGGCTTGTAAAGTGTCAAGTAAACGAACTTTAGAGTTTTGTAGAAACGAATGTGTATAGTATCTTCAGGTATTCAAATGGATTGACGGGTTCAATCGTTACGACACCCCGATTTTTGAATATTTGGAATGTGTATTATACTAAGATGAAAATTCAATCGCAAGACATTTTCATTTATGCATTTGTTTGATTCGTTATGTTTGTTTAACATAATGGCATATATCTTTATATCTGTTTTAGTAAATCAAGGATTACACTAAAATGGGGGGGATTTGTTGGTGATTTTAGTGTCATCGACGGCCATTTAGGTAATGGTGATTTACTAGAGACCAAACCTCAAATGGAGTACTTAGCAGATTTTTAAGGAGCCAAGAAGGTTTAAGAAAGACAAGACCAGGGAGTAAAGCCTAATGCCAAGAAGAGAAAACTCAAGATCATTTTCAAGGGTTCACGAAGAGAAACGACCCATTTTGACCATTTTCGTTCAATAAGCTCAACCACGTTTTCTATGAGCTTCTCTTACTGATTCTATACTCTTGTTAATATATTATGATCATGTTCAATTCATTCTTGAAAGATTTAAACTCAAATTCATGCCCGTTTTCCTTTTTGATCCAAAACCGTGACTATAAACCCTAAAAACATGTTTTCGATTAATCTATGAGCTAAAATGGTAAAATATTGTTATAATCTATCCTAATAAGCTTAATTAATGTTATTATAAACTTTTTATTAAAGTCTTGAAAGAATTTGGATTAAAAACCAACGTTGTTTCGTTATGTTAAACCACCTTAAAATCGACACGTTTTGATTTCCTAAATTAACGAATCGTTATTCTAAACTTCGATTACGTTTAAAACATCTTATTTTTAGCTATATTCAATAAGTATAACCTGCAAAATATCTTTTGGAATCTAAAAATAGCTTTGCATGCAAATTTGTGCTAGTTTTGTAATTATTTTCATGCATAGGGGTATATATTGTAACTTTTGGAAATTATTAAGTACAAGGACTGAAATTGTCATTTTAATAAAGTTATAACTTCAAGGGTAAGTTTTGCCAAGTTATAAAGTCAAGGGATTATTTGGATAAATCTAAAAGACTAGTTTTGTTATATTTATAAATCAAGGGTTTATATTGTAAATTTAATATTCTTAAAAATATAAAATAATATATTTTTATATAAATTATAAAAATATAAATAAAAGTTATTAAACTTGTTTTTATTGAAACCCGACACATTAGTCGTTATTAATTATCGATCGACGCATTTTAAATTAAATACGTTTTATATTAAACGTAATTTATCATCGACTAGCTTTTGAAGAAACATAAAAATCTTATCGGAATCACCGATACTAGAGAAATTATGGAGGGGTTCACATTTGGGTATTTGTTCTGACTGTTTGTTGCGTTACGTTTTTAAAGTGCCCTGACTCCTCAAACAATACTGTGTGGCCTCTGGATTATGATTGCCCGAACAGTGATGCAATACTTCCATAATTATTCAATCAAATATCATTAAAACTTTCTCAAAGTTCTAGAGTACAATCAAACTAAGACTCGACATATTATCCCAGGTTACGTGACGAAGCTGCTTTCTTTCAATTGATATACTGAACTTCCCTGTTCAAGTAGATAACATCGTACTACCATACCGACGCATTTCATTTGATATACTTTTGCCGTTAATCAGATTTCCCTGTTAAGGTGAGTTCATAGCCTCGCTTTTCAATCTCTTTAATGTTTTCATAAACCCGCGAGGGGGATACATGCTTGTTACAAACTCTTTTACATACTCGTTTATCTTATAACAATGTGATTACTTTTCAAAGACTTAATGAATTCATAACCCCACATTTCCATCTTTTGAATACTTTATAAACCTATGATACCTGCTATAAACCATGAATACAAGTGTTTTCTAAATGTATGCTATCCAGATATGTATGTTATCCAGATATATTATTGCCTAAGTAGCTTCCAGTGCCATTATTTCCATATCATGAACCATTAATTACTTGCATTGCGAGTGAACGCGAAATATTGTTAATAGATATAGCTGGGGGGTGTCGGCTTCCCGTTTGTCTTTTTATACCTAGCTATTTAGGGTGGACAAACGTACTATTTTTGTCCTATCGTAACCCTTGGCAAGTTACCTTCCATTTCCATGGGGAATCTAAGCCTTAATCAATATCACTACGGGATCTTCACTTGTTAACATAGTGGGTATGAGCTTCAGATGCAATAATATGTTACCATTTTCAGATATTTGTAAATTCGTTGCAATTATTACCAATAACGTGTGTATAACAACGTAACCCACTTACCATTAAACTTGCATTCAACTGTTCCCCATAATAATGTTGTTCTCCATAATAATGTTGTTCCCCATAATAATGTTGTTCTCCATAATAATGTTGTTCTCCATGATAATGTTGTTCTCCATGATAATGTTGTTTTCCATAATAATACTATTTTCCATAATAATTGTGCACACTATAATTTGTATTCAAACTAATTACCATAAACCTATGAATTTCACTCAACCTTTGTGTTGACCCTTTTTAGCATGTTTATCTCAGGTAATTGAGCAACTTATGGCACGGAGTGGCATGGACTTGAAGATGGCTAAAACTTGTTATCATTCACATTGTATGTAACTAGATTTTGGGACCTGCCTTTGTAAAACTCTGATTTTAAATGAATGATAACGTATCTTTTAAAAATGTCTCTTTTGAGTCGTTTTTCAATGTATTGTGTATGGATTCATGAAGTAATTCACCCATATTAGCTTCCGCTCTATATTGTAACAAATGGGGTGTTACAGTATTGTTATCAGAGCTCACGGGTTATAGCAGAACATGGGTATAAAACCTTAACTATAACTACTTTTCTTTAGCCATCAATGTCCTCCGTGCCACTACATTCCCTGAATTGTGAAGATGCCACTACTTTTCCTGAATACTATGTAGAAATATATAACTATTATACTATTATATAAGTAACTTATGTTATTTACACTGAGTTGTTATACAGAATTATGTCTACTTCAAATTATAAATAAGTAGGCTTAAGTATATAACATACGTACAAACAAGTTTCTTTCAATCCGTTTGTACAAACAATTCCTTAATCATTATCATTATTACCTTCATTATCATTATTACCTTCATCATCTGTTCATTTCAAAATCTGTATCTCACGTGATTAGCAACTCTCTTACAATCATTCCTTGACATCACTCATGATCTCCGTATTCTAAAATTCTCTGTTATATTCTGCAACATAATAACAAGGAAACACACAAGAATCTATACAATGTCAAATGATTTCAATACCACTAGGTATGAAAATTTTGACAAAGACTTGTGATAGCATTCTTATTCGATGTTGACTTTTAAAGGTTAATGAATAACGATTCTTTACGATCACAGTAGCGCAGCAGAAGCATGGTAGGCCCATGACCCACAGGTTCCGTAAATCGAAGTATTTCATCCAGGTTCTATCAGGATCTGAAGAAATTCTATTGGCTGTCATCAAGAGGTGTGATCTTGAAAATAAGTAGACGTGTGAAAGGAGGTAATTATAATTATGGTGCGCAACATAATTATAAATGCATCACACACGTGGACTTGTGACCTTGATTAGCCTAACATAAAAATCAAATTCATACCCAGTACCTACATCTATTCCTAAATAATATCACTACAACTTTCAACTAAATCTCGGGACGAGATTTCTGTAAGGGGTGGAGACTATAACAACCCAAGAATTTTCATCAAATACAAAACCTATTTTTCTATTATCACAATTGTACGGGGAAATTTTTCGCTTTATTACATTAGTTGTATTGTCAATATCTCAGTATGTCATGTAACTTACATAACTAAAGTAGACGAGCTCACGCAACCTATCTATGGCCATCCTGTCTTCATATATGTCAAGCAAATATCATAAAATGTCAAGTCAATATCTTAATATGCTTATTACAAAGTACATTATTTCTATAATGTACCATTTGCAACGTTATATCAAAACGGGCTTTAAACCGTTATCGTATACCTCTAAACCCTAATTTCATGAAGGGTTAATATCTAAAGTGAATATACAAGCTACTAAAGCATATGTACAAGTAATATAACATCTCATTTGAAATATAAACTCCCTCTAAGTCAAGTACAAGTCTTATAAAGCACAATGTACAAATCATGAAGCATGAACTCCAAAATAGTCGTTTTACCTCTGTTTTCATTCTAGTTTCTTCATCACCACTTGTGTACAAGCTACTACACTCAATGTATAATGTGTAAACCCTAATTATTCTATTCATAAGCTTTCATACACTCAATGTATAAAAGTTAGAAACCCTAACCAGAGCAAAATAGTAAATCATGACCCGTTTCTTGGTTTTTATCCATCATAACCCCAAACCAACACTTATATAAGTTGTAATAACTTAAATTACAACATTAACAATCATATCCTATCATCATTTCATCATTTCAACAACAATATTCAAGAATTAAACCCAGAAAACCCTAATCTAGTTTTAACCCTAAAACCTAAAACTAGGCCCTAGTTCAGAATCGGATCAGTCTATAAAACATAGGATCTGAGAAATATCAATAGGATCTGGATATTAAGTGAAAACACTAGGTTGTAGCCCTATGTCTTGTGATCATTTTGCCGGTGGAATCAACCCGATTCGACGTCGGATGAATTAGTTACAGCCGAAATGGCAAAGGTACGCAGATTCTGCACACCTGTAGTAAATGGCTATTATCTCTAAATTTTTCTATAGTAACCCTCAAATATGTAAAACTAAACGTTGTAGAGGACTCAAATATCTAACAATGCTCGGTGGTTTGAGCTTCAACGGAATTACGGTTTGTAAATGGCAACCATTTTACCGAGACTGATGTTGGCTGTCCAAAAACAGCCATGTATAAATCAAACCAAACACCCCTAAAACGTCTAGAACCACCTCCACCTTGCATTCTAGCCTTCATCAAAATCTCCCGAAGTGAGGTCTTAAAACGGGAACGAAGCTTCCTTTATTTGACTCAATAAAATTGAGGCTAACAATCTCCCCGAAGTGGAGTTCATTGATGACACTCCTTCATGAGATCAGTGTGATTGCTTTTTGTCCATTTAACTCGGTGTTCTTGGTCCTTTGTCCTTCGTTTGTTTGTTGTAAGCTTTGTTACCTTCATGCTTTGCGATCTGACTTTGAGCCTTTGTCCATTGTCTTTATTCGTCTTTGCCATCCTTGCGATCTTTGTTTTGACCAACATGCTCATACTTTGCATTATACTTGGAAAGCTTCAAATCAGATTTGCGGAAGTCTGTGTCCTTTAATCTTGAGCTTTCTAGATAGTAAATGTCTTCGTAGATTGTGCATTTGAATGGGAATTGAGGTTGCCGTTACCACTGTTTGACCGAGTTTACATTAGTGATAAACGAGAAAAGTGGATTTGAAAAATCAATCGACGTGTCACCGTTAAAGATTTTTTGTAACACTCGAGAGTGTCATGGTTTTTTATCATAATTCATCACCCGTCAATTCATTTACTGGACCAAATCGATATCCAGTTGTCACAAGTTTGATTCATATAGAATCTCGCAAGTCACCTACCAAGAGCTTGTTTGATGCTGGCTGAAGCAGGATTTCCATCTTCATTGTGAATACATTAGTCCACTCGGAAGTTTGGCAAATATCACAAAGATATGCGTTAGGACCTCTTGTTAACACGCTTGTGAATCTTGATGATGTCAACAAGTGTTGTGAAATGGAATGTTCCTAACGAGATATATATTTATCTATGCTTTAGACTCGATTAGTGCATTTCGGTTTTAGACTCAGAGGTTGGAGCAGATTGCCCACCTATTCAATATCAACAATCTCGGAGTGAGATGTCAATAGATAACGTGTGTATCTCCGTGACAAATGAGACAAGTTTCTGTTGAGAGAAACCCGAATGGCTGGGAAGGGTTGTGCATTGCATCACTGGGTCCATGATGTCGTTTTCAATGTCAGCAATCAACTTGTGATTCTGACAGCATATGTATTGACCCAGTTTCTGCCTTAAGTTGTGTGGAGGGCTTCTTTCTTTAGACCCTTTATCCATACATTTCTTTTTCATTCTTCAACGCCTTCAATGCTTACCAAGACGTCATTACTAACACCTTGTTGTGATTGTTCCAGTGTTAACTCAATCTTAGTCAGCATTATTCCCATATACATTCATCTCCAATCATACCTAAGGACTGCTATTTCTAACTTTGGATTATCCTTGGGTAGATCCTCCGGTTCTGGTTGGATCATAGGATTGATTCCTAACCTAACCACCTTATTACTTCAGAATCGTCGTGAATTAAGATGTTGTTGGGTATAAGATCAAACCATAAAAACAGCCTTTTCTTTCAGCACATTGAAGTCGAAAGATCATATGTTTCATTACATTGTCTCCCCTTATTTAAAATATAAACACTTATTTTTTGAAATAACCTTATGATTACAATATGTCATTGAAAAATCTGTGGGAGAAAATATTATAGCATGAATGTTTTGGGACATGTGATAATGTTTTTAAGTACATAAGAATTGTTCGTTGTGGATGTATCCAAGAACATTACAAACTTTGTTTTCGAAAAAACACCCCCTCAAAAATAGTACCAATTTGAGAACCTTATTGTCTTTCTGAAAACTTTGTGAGGGGTGGAGTGTTTGAACACTACAATTTGAAAAGATTATAATTGTCATGGAGAAATTCCTTGCAAAAACTGTTCAACTTTATTGAAAAAACCAGATGTTAGAGACTTCTCTCTTCTAACGGTAATGGTATGCGCACTAAAACCGTACACATCCTTTTCTTGAGCTAAAAACATTGAATGTCATATAAGAACAGCTCAAGACCGAGAAACTTTAATTTTTCCTCATTGGGAGCATAAGTTTTATAAACCTCCTTTATTTGAAAGTCAGGGTTATGTACTGACATTGCACATAAGCCATTTAGAAAATTAAGAAGACTATGTTTTGAAACTATTTGCACTCTCGCGCGAACTTCATTTACACACCCGTGCAAGTTAATCGACATTACTACAGCACGTAAATGTTATCGATTCCAATAGAACAGGCGAGAAGATCTTGTTTGGAAAGTTTTTCTGATTCTGATTTTGTAATTTTCTTTTTGAAGTTTTATAAATATTTTTTGTATTTTGCTTTTCTCAAAAATAATGTACAGTGATGTTTTGGAATGATGATGATCAAGCAGTCTCATTTGTCAGAACCTCCAATTCCGCTGGAGTCAAAATCGCATATCACAACCAATCCTTCTGACAAGATACTTCAACCGATTCCTCAGGAAGGGCAATCGTAAACAAGTCAGCTAATTGTATTCAATTCTGACTAAATATAGATCCAATTATACCATTTTCAACCTGTTCCTTTATGAAATGATACCGAGTATGGATGTGCTTTGTTCGCGAATGTTGTACGGGGTTGCATGATATGCTATGGCTGACTGAGAGTCACAGTACAACGTATTTTGTTGGTAGTTGAAGCCAGAATCTTGAAGCGGTGTCCATCAACCACATTACTTGAGCACAACTTGCAGATAACGCCACATACTCTGCCTCTGCTGAAGACATGCAGTGCAGTTTTGTTTTCCTTTGACATCCAGCTTTACAATTTGGCACCAAGGAAATGTATCCCTCCAGAAGGGCTTTTCCAAGTATCAAGGCATCGGCATGATCAGCGTCTGAAATCTATTAGTTTAAAGCCAGAATCCTTGGATACCATAGTCCCATGTTCATGTACCCTTAGGATTTAAAGATTCTTTTAACCTCCTTGAGGTCTTTGAAGTTGTCGGCTTGATAACGGTGCATAATAGCATACTGCTGCACTAAGTCTGGTCTACTAGAAGTCAAGTACATGAGTGACCCCGTATTTTACTACGATAATCAGATTGGGTGCTACGGTTCTCCCTCAATCTACATCTTGTTTGGTTATTGTAGCCAATGGGTACCAATGGAGTGACAATGTTCCATATTATAGAGTTTTTTAGAATTTTAAAGCGTACGTTGACCTGATTGATAAAAATAACCCTTTGGGGACTGTGGGAATCTGAAGTCCTAAAAAGAATTTTCATCTCCCCCATTAAAGACATTTCAATCTCTGCCATTAAATTTTTCAAATCGTTTTGAATATTTAGGATTGTCGTCCAAAAATTATTCATCAACTAAATCTTGCACAAGTAGAATAGCCTCCCCGTTTTTTATCTTGAATAAAGTTGGGTCAATTGTACCTCTAGTAAAGCCTTTGGACCTCAGGAATTTTGAATAGTTCATCATACCGATGCTCTTTGGAGCTTGCCTTTAAATCCATACCAAAGCTTTCCTTTAGAAGGTAGACTTTTTTTTCTTGGATGATCTGGATCAACAAACCCTTCCGACGGAGCAAGCGTAAACCTCTCTTCATCAACCATTAAGAAAGCCATTTTTTCCACGTCCATCTGATAGATTGGCAAAGACCCTTGTGCTGGTGGGCCAGAACGAAAATCCGAACACTTCCAAGCAGCAACTGGTGCAAATGATTCTTCAAAATCAATGCCCTCACCCCTTCCTGAGTCATAATACCTTTACTACAAGTCGTCTTTTTGCGAAATACAGGTCTGATCTTATCCTTTTGTTCTTCCATAACCACTTTAGCTTAATAACCATCTTTCCAAATGGTTTTGTCGTCGAGTTCCCAGACTTTTAAATTTTGTCAACTGATGAAGTTTCAATCCTGCAATTGCTTCATCCTATGCAGAAATCACCATTGCCCGTCCTTAAGTCTTCGTTTTCAACAATACTCACTGTGAGCGCGAACATACACATTTCAGGACTGTGGCAAGCTTCCGTCCTTGTTTGAACTGGCATGGTTGGATTTCCCATAACTTAGTTCTAAATGATATCTCTGGTCCATCGTAATCATGACTTTGTGGTTGAAATGAAATCACATCGTATTATCAATGTTACGGTAGGAAGACTCACCAATTCGTGTACCCTTGTACAAAAAGGATGATAAATTCAGCTTCTTGAAATGTCTTTCGGTGCTTGATCATTGTCGGTTTCCTCACAAGACCGTGTGTTGGATTGTAATATACTTCAAGTAAAGGACTGAAGAGAAATTATAACCCTGTGTGACAAATTTGTCCTTCTATGCTGTAGGAACAACATTTTGTCTTGGGGCACGGGGTCGTAAGTAGTTGGTGGGTTAAGTAGGATTGAGGGGCGGGTTGTCCATAACTGACACATCTTAGTCCTGCGGAACGAGGCCTGAAGAGACATTATCAACAGACATCTCTTGTCATTGTGTGCGAGGTCCTAAATCTGTGTGTTGATCAGACCATCATTTTGACATTGATATGACCGAGGCTTGAACATTCTGTGTTTCAAACTTCATTTGAACCTTGAGAACGGGGCCTAAGTGTTACTTTTCAGCCGACACCATTTGATGTAGCTCTTTTTTTTGTGAAACATTCTGGCAACTGGTTTCATAGATATCGAAAAATTTCAGCAACCACCTTTGAGATTTCCTGCTTTTCATTGTATAGTGCAGCTGCATTGTAGGTCAATTCGTTGTTGCTTTTGACATTAATTGATGTACGTGCACTTAAACCCATAGTTTTGTTGCATGCATGAATATAATAGATATCTACAGTTGAACCATAGTGTGGTTTACTTATCAACCTGCTCGTGCAATCGTTTGAATAACCTTCCTGAGGAACCTCACCTAAGACAAACAGTCCTTGAGAATTCTACCCTTGGTTTGTCCACCTAAGACAAGAATTTAGGCAGACCTTGTTTTCTCAGGGACATGTGGTATCTTTGGTGTGAAAACCTATGTCCTGTTGTGGATCAGTCTTCTGTTTCTTAGATTCACTTGTTTTTTTTTCAACGTGCAACATACTCTTGTTGTGTTATGGATTTTGCGTCCTTAATCTTTTGCAGACGCACGAGGGATTTAACTTTAAAAGGTATTCTAAGACGCATTCCATCATGATTTGCACTGTAAAGGCACTTTTGCATGTAGGACATTGCAATACATTGAACTTCAAGAAAGGCTTTTTGTTTCCCTATTCTCCTAAGTGCACATCTTTGTTGAAACCCCGACTACTCATGATGCTTTGCAATTCACTAGGTTTTGGTTTGCACCATTATCAAGTTGGGTATCTCTAGCAGGATCATCATACTAGGTTTTCCATTCACTTCTTGTCCTTCTGAAGTTGTGCCCTTTTCTTAGCTTTCATCTAGGTAGTATTATGAACCCTGTCATTTGAAGCCTACAAAATTCTTTAGGTGACTGAGATGACACCTGCTTTTGGGTTATTCCTAGAGGGGCAGGTTGCAATCACTTTGGTGGTTTTGAACTGCTTGTTTTTAAATCTGAGCTAAATACTTGTTGAGTGACCTTGTTTTAAACAAACCATCCAACACATTAGTTTTAATAACCGACTGTTTCCATTTGAAAACTTCTCATTTAAGGAAATTTGAAAAAGGAGTCGTTTTCCTAAAACTGATGGTTTTGGAATTCGTTTGAGCACTAGGGATGTCGAACACAGATGGTTTATTAAACTGAGTTTCCACAGACTTTCCCTTGCAGTTCTCGATGAGTTTCTTTAACTCACTTATTGCTATGTTCTTGTCTTGCATTTGAGCTTTCAAATCTTGTATTTCATGATATTGTTCACGTTCTTTTCGAAATACATTAGATCCGTTTTCTTTGCAAACTGAGTTGTTTTTCATTTGTTCTTTACATTGTGTAAAGCAAGATCAAGAGAAATCGAGTGTTTTTCAAAGGTTAGAAAAACTTTATCAAATTATTATGAACTTCTTTGTTTAACAGATCAGTTTGTATCGAAAGCTTTTTGGCAAGATCATTCACATTCTTTGACTATATGATGATATAAGCATTGCAATTCAGTGTTTTTTTTCTATGAGCAGTTAAGTCAGACATAAAATGCAAAATAGAACATGTACATTTTAGACACACACTCTTCAAGAAGTAGATCATACATATTTGAAAAATCAGCCTTTTCATATTCAAGTTCGTCAACCTCTTTTTCAAGGGATTTAACGTACTCAAAAACTTCATGCATTTCTGTTTAAATTCATGTTCAAAACGAAAGCTATCATTTTGGTGATTTTATTGGAAAGAGGCATTAAAAAAGGTTTTTACAAAAGTCCATATCCATGAGCACGTTGGCACCGGAAACAACGTACTAGTATGTACGCCAAGATTGATCAACAATTTCTATAAATTGAATTGATTTAAATGTCATGTCGTTAAAACTTGTCTACTTTTTACTAATGGAACCCCGAAACGAGTAGAAAGGCCACATTTTAAGCAATGTTTGGTTTTGTTTCTACCAATGGTTTTTCTCCCATGTATTCCTACTTCCTGTCCGCGTTCCAACTGATAAAGAACTCTAGTGAGGGTGGCGTTGAAAATTTCCATAAGACCTATTCTTCTAGTTAGTCGTATGAGTTTCACTGTTTCTTATCTAAATTGATATACTCTGTTATTACAGATCCATGGTCTCTTCCCTATCAAGGGCAAATCTGTTTGCAAGATCAGAAGTATCATATGGGATCTCATACAAACCTGGCTTCTCGAGATTGAGCTTATCTTGACGTACCTTGGATTAGCAAGGTTGAACTACCATTATATTGTCGCGCATTTGGGTGCTAACATATGAATGGTCTGAATTGACTGATTACGAGTATAAACAATTTCATTCAAAAACTTTAACTGTTTGTCCATTTCAATCATCTTGTCAATATCTTTTTCTTCCTTAACCTTTAAATCCGAAATGACCTTTGTGTTCTTTGAGAAACCTTCCAGTAGTGACTTAGTTTTAAAAGACTCGTTTTGACTAACTCATCGTGTCTTCTGATTAAGAGCCGAAATTTCAAGGCTTAGTTTTTTTAAACTTCTTTATTTTCAATGTCCTTTTAAAGCTATAGTCCTAGAGTTTCATTTAACTTTGTTTGAAGAATCTCATAATCCAATCGTCGGCTTCCAATTAAAGGCTATTGTACTTCTTAAACTCATTCTGTTTGTTCTGAGTGCAATGAGACAACTACCCGACAACTAAATAGCCCCCCCAAAGCACAATTAGTTGCATCAAGGTTAGTTTTGCACTTTTCCAATTCAGTTGAGTCAATGATGCATTTGCTGTTCTTTAAATTGCTTTAAAAATCATTTTGTTTTCCTCCATACAAGTGTTAAATTAACAAATTAAATTAGCAAGCGCATCACGCTCATTTAACACATTCTGCAGCATTTTATGAACCTGATTATCATTAGTACATATATTTTGAAAATCAAGGAGTGACATTACCTTATCATCCGTCTCCCAAAACATATGTGTCTTTAATGGATCAGGCTGCACAGAATGTCGTCTCACTTTCGGCAAACACATCATTTTCATCATGGTTTTGTACCTGTTCCAATGGCTTATCAGTAGAACTGGATTCTTTAAGTGAGACCTCCTGAATCTTTTCCATGTAACTGTAATGTGCTTCCAATTTCTGTTTATCAATCTCTTCATCTGATACAATCCCACTGCTTGTTTCATCTCCTGAACTTGTAACCGATGATTGAACCTCTTGAACCTTGCACTGTTGAATCTGCAACTGTCTTTCACTCAACTTTTTCAACGTCATCTTAAGCTCTTGCTCATGACTTGCTCTTTCTTTTACATACATTGCCAATGGAGTTCATGTATTGATGATTGTATTCCTTGAATGTTTGAGCTGTCATTTTAGTGTAATCTCTAAAGTTTTCTATTACTTTCTCGATCGGATGAAAAAAGATCTTGAATATATAACGAGAGCTTTAACACGTCAAGTTAAAGAACCTTTCGAAACTGTACTTGATCACACTTAGATCGGATTTTTGGAATCACATCTCGTGAAGTGTTTCTGCATTGAAGAAGTGTTTTCTAAGATATTCATGTGTTGAGATAACTGAAACTGAAGATTCTGACATATCACCGAGAGTTATGCAACAGGCTTGTTGATACAATATACAATCAAGAAAGAGCCTCTGTCTTTCAAGCAGTTGAGTGGTTGATTTAAGTGCATTTAATTGTTCTAGGAGTTTTCTATGAAAATCTTTGCTTGCATTTTTTTCTGCAGTTTCTGTATCTCTGGTTCTCTAAAACTGAACCCCGAAGATGAATAACCTTTGTTCCCGATTGTAAATCGGAATTAATGAAGTGTGAAAATTGTTGGATCTAAAGGGAGAGTTTGTATTGAGGTTGTGGTTGTGTAAGCAATTCAGGTTCACGGGTTTTTACACATGCTATATTAAAACCGATAAAAGAATTACGGGATGTTACAAAATCATTAGAAAATCGTGAATGTGTTTGATTCGAATCACCCAATGATTTAATTGTCTAAAAACAGATAATTTTCTAGCTAGGGTTAAAGCTGTTTGTTTAAATAGGCTCACCAAACTGAAACAGGCCTAAAAATACAGATGGGCCGTAAGCTAGAACAAAAACCAGTCTAACACAAATTCTAAAAAAATGAAAAATGTCAATAATTCATAGTAAACAAGGTATAGTGGCCCTCGACCAATCCTTTAACATGAGCTAAAGGTGTTACAGCATGATCCGTCTATGTTTTTTTCTTATCGCGATTTGAGAGGTCACGGGCCTGAAACGGACTTACGGATCAAAAGTTATGGCTATTTTACTGAAACCCTTTTCTTCACACAAGATTTCTAGACAAAACGCAATGCTATCTTTAACCAAAACGCAGTGACACCAAAACGCAGTGGTTGAGATTTGGTCAAAACGCAATGAAATTTAAGCAAAACGCAATGGTCAAAACGCAATGGTCAAAACGCAATGGTCAAAACGCAATGGTCAAAACGCAATGGTCAAAATGCAATGATCAAAACGCATGGCCAAACGCAATGACTAAAATGCCGATCAATATAAATTCAACAAATATCCAAAACTCAACCATAAAAAAATTTTGAAATAGGGTTTTTGATATTTTAATATTTTAAAATTTTCTTCTCACCAAAACGCAATGATGTGCGATTTGAACTTGTTAATAAAAAAAATCAAAAGCAACAAGAATAAATCAAAACGCAACTAGAAAAAAAAGGAAAAAAAAATCAAAACGCAACAAGAAAAAATCAAAACGCAACATGAATTTTGCCAGAGAGTCAAAACGCAACGACGAGAAATACGACTTTTCCACCAAAAATCGCCTTATAATCACCTTTTTTGACCTTTTAACTAATTTATCTTGCACAATTACTTACCTTATGCCTCAGATCTTACTAATTACATAAAGCATTCACCCATCAAGCACAAAAATTCGGGTTTGATTTTTTTCTTTTGACCCACGAATTTGATCTTGTTGAACCACACGAATCAACCACGAATCCACACGTAGCTCTGATGCCAATTGTAGGATCCCGATAACACTTCACTTCATACAATCGATCACGAAATCGGACTAGAAATGAGAAAGAGAGATGAGTTGTTTAGAGAGAGAAACTAGAGAGAGAGTTGAGAGAGAAAAGAGAAAAGATATTATTTAGATATTTTGAACAACTTACTTTCCAAGTGGAAAAGTTCCTTATATACCCCAGACACAATAAAAGTGATCGCGCGGATATAACTAGGACCCGGGCTCCGGGTTTTGCTTGGGATAAAACCGGAAACATATACAATATTTAATTATCTATCAGAGGCCTATCCCGGATACTTCCTATTACAACAAGGTCAGTATCCTATCATCTTTGATCAAGCATGCACGAATTATAAGCCTTGAAAACCCAAAGAAACCCTAACGAGCCCTAAAACGACCCACGACTTATCTTACTCAAATTTGACCCATTTTAACCCAAACCACTTTCAAATTTCCATTGATAATCCTTAATACAAACCTTAAGGACATGTATCTATCATTACTTGATCAATGTATGCGAAATATAAGACAAAAACAATAGTTTGAGCCCTAAAGGACTCAACTGAACCCGCGACCCATTCTTGTGCAATTTGACCCATTTTAAAGCCTCTCCATGAAAAATAACTCACCCACATGTGTTCCTAAGTTGCTTACTCAGCTGCTACTACAAATATATTTCCTTCCTTAGCTCCAAATTGAGCCACATCTCCCCCCTTTTGTCCAAAACAGCCGCGGCAAGCAACAACACCATCCACCACTTCAATCTACATTCCTAGACTCCACAACTCACTCCATAGCTTCAAAACTTCATGTACTAGACCCTCCAAGTGTCCAACATCAGATCATGGAAGAAACCTTAAGCCCTAAGTGTTTTCAACTATAAATAGAACCCTAAATCTCTCATTTCTACTCATCCCCCACATCTTCTTCTATAACCCATCAATGGAAGCAATCCTTTGCTCCACAAGATCCTAGGATCATCTAATAAGATCATTCAAGCAAATCTTTGAATATTTGAAGCCCCGGGAACAAGATACAAGGCGTACGAGTGGAAATACTACCCGAAACGACCCATTTCCACCATTTTTGCTCCTTGAAGCTCAAACCCAGGTTCTAAGGATTATACTTCTGCTCCTACACTCTTATAATGTTCATATGATCATACATAAACTCTTGTTAAAGTTTCATAACTCAATTCATGCTCATTTTCCATTTTGATCCAAAACCGTACACCCGAAACCCTAATTTTATGTTTTTGCTTAATCTATAAACTAAACTTGTAAACTATTGTTATAATCTATCCCAATAAGCTTAAATAACATTAAAATAAGTGCTTTGATAAGTCATGAAAGAATTTGAGCTTAAAACCCGCGCGTTTACGTTTTAAAACCCTAATTTGACCCGTTTTGCTTCCTAGCTTAACGAATCATTATTTTAAACTTGCGTTGCATTAAATCTTCATATTTTAGTTTATTATAACTTATAAATGTCTATTGAAATGTTAAAAGAAGCTTGCATGGCAATTTGGACATGTTTTGTAAATATTATCCATGCAAGGGGTATATATCGTAACTTTCAGAAACTTATAACTAAAAGGACTAAAAATGTCATTTTATCAAAGTTATAACTACATGGGTCTATTATGTCACTTTCCAAAGTACAAGGTTTACTTTGTATATCTTTTAAACTTGAAGGACCAAACTCGTAAAAGTGCAAACCCCAAGGGTATATTTTGCCACTTTTCAAACTCAAGGGTCTAAAATGTAACATTTTGAAAAAGTATAAAAACACATTCAAAACATTACAAGACATAACTTTAATTAACGCTTCTCGTGCTTAACATTTCCAGATATTGAATAAAACGCTTAAAACCGATCATCCGGAAGCTATATTGTACCACAATACTAGGGAGCTTGGAGTTTCATCTTGGTATTACGTTCTGACTGAGTTGTTGGGTTTACGATTTAAAGTGCCCTAGCTCCTCAAACGTTTACTGAATGACTTCTGAATTATGATGGCCCGAACGGTGATACAATAATTCCAAACTCTTCAATCAAACTCATAACTCTTAAAACTAAAGTTCTAGAGTACAAACTTCTTAAGACTTGACATATTTACTCAGGTTGCGTGACGTGGCTGTTTACTATCATTTTACTATATCAACCTTCCCCGGTTAAGATTGTGATAAGGTCGTCAGCTTTCATTTCAGAATAATTATTACATCTACCTATCAGGTGAAGTTCATAACCTCGCCTTTACTTATTTTACATGTTTTATAAACCCGCGAGGGGGATACATGCTCGTTACAAACTCTTTTACATACTCTTTTATCTTATAACAATGTGATTGTTTTTCAATGACTTAGTAAGTTCATAGCCTCACTTTTAATCTCTTTAATTATTTCATAAACCTGTGAGGAGGATACATGCTATAAAGTACAGATACAAGTGTTATCATTACAATCAATGTCTAATTTATAAATCATACAAGTCGTTAAATTTGACTTCAAGTCGTTAAATTGACTATGGATATTAATCTGTTAGTATCATAAATCCTACAAGTCATTAAATTTGACTTCGAGTCATTAAATTGACTTTGGATATTAATCTGTTAGTTTCATAAATCCTACAAGTCATTAAATTTGACTTCGAGTCGTTAAATTGACTTTGGATATTAATGTCAGAGTAATAAATCCTACAAGTCGTTAAATTTGACTTCGAGTCGTTAAATTGACTTTGGATATTAATATGTTGATAATATGAGCTCTTCAAGTCATTAAATTGACTTTGTATAATAATGTGTTGATACCAGACAAGACCAATCAGACCAAACAAAGGCAACAA